>LUCG01119730.1:0-16738 GCA_001633085.1 Carthamus tinctorius
CCAAACAGGTGGTCAAACCTAACAACATTCCATTCCAATTCCTTCAAAGTCAAATTCCTTTGATAGATTCCATTACATCCAAAAACATTCTGCGAACCAAACGCCACCTAAGACTATTCTATGCAAACTAAGCCAACGAGCACAACAGATGGGTGAAATATATACAAACCTGTCGTTCAGTGCAACGAAGAATATAAGTGTTTCCATGAAGACCCCATGCTCTACCAAGACATTTACTAAATAGTAAATTAACATTATAACCCTAATATTTCGAAGTTTTCAATAAAGAAAAAAGTTTTCAAACAGATTTAACATATGGTCCAGATTTCTTCTTAAGTTTCTCGCCATAACTTCGCTTCTCACATGATCCTTCGTCGTAAAATTAAGCCCCAAAATTTTGTGGGTTCTGTTCAAAATCCCACATTTATCATCCTAAAAGACGACCCTGCTTTCATTACTATGGCAATTCATTTTCCGGGAGCAATAACGTTACAACTTGTAAATCATACACTAAAAACCGTCATTTCATCTCTTGAAAACCGGCCACCACAAAAATCGGTGAAAATCATATAAACATAGTAAAATTGCAATGGAACCATATGGTTTATTAGTTCTTGACATAACTATAACAAAGCTAGGTTTGACAAAAGCCAAGGGTTTCACTCTTAAACATAAACACCCAAAAATTAAGCACCATCATCCGACGGTTAACCATGAGGAGCCCCTCGGTGCACCATCTTAGTGCACTGCACTCAAGCCTCCTTTTGTTATCGAATGACGGATAATAGAAATAAACACGATCTTCTAAATCATGAGGATACCTGAAGCAAGTCACTCTTGCTTTTAGCTTTCTTCATCTTGGCTTTCACCCGCGATTTCGACACAAGGGTTTGAACTGTGTTTAAGAAATTCCCGACCGCCATAATTATGAGAAGGATTCCGCAAGCGACCACCTGCGGAAAGATGAATTGGATTTTCCAAACGTTATGCAAACCAAATCAAACGAGTCTAGTATATCCGTCCCAGAGGTGGGGTTTTGGTGGTAAGACGCACGCATATCTGATCTCTACCCGAAAGATCAGTGAAAACACGAGCTTATGAGAAGGGTGTGAAAGAGAGAAAGACAGATCAAACGGTTCGGTACATCCCAGGTGGGATCTTGGGGGTAAGATGAACGCAAACCTGACCTCTGCCCCCAACTTACACTTTTTGACCTTGTGGTTTTGTTGAAAATTTCTATTTTCATCCCTAAGATTGTAAAATTACGACTTTGATCCTCATGGTTTCTAATTCATTATTATTTTCTTCCTTCTTGATTGTCTCCTTTGTCCCTATGGTTTACAATTCATCTCTATTTTAGACCCTTCTACTTACAAGTAGCAATTAGCCTCAGGGAGGAAAATAGAAATAAGTTGCAAATCATAGGGACGAAAACCGCAACTTTGAAACCACAAGGATGAAATCCGCAACTTTTAACAAACCATGGCGACAAGAAACGTAATTTACTCTTAGAAGAATGATTCTATTTAAGTGAATTTCAAATGTTATTTATCATTTTAAGACATTTTTTTTGTTTTAATTTGTAAGACTTTTCATAAGGCTTTGGCATTTGACTTGAACCTTTATATTTTGTTTTATTTATTACTGGTCGAGTTGATCTATAGGTACAAATATGATTGTTTAAATGATGAATAACTGGAAAAACGAAACACGCTCGTGACGCCACCAATATGTAAATGTAATGCAACGTTACAATGTACCTGCCACTCGGAAACGACACCGACCACTGCGGTTTTCAGCAACAGCAAACCCACGAATGCTTCAAAAGCCTATGAAGAGAAAATAAGTTCGTTGGTGTATATATATANGATTTGTAAACATTATGAGAAAATACAAATATATGAATCTAAAGACGATTTTGAAGACGGTTTTACAGATTAGTAAATACAAGTTAACACTAAATTGAGAATGCAGTAGGCATTATTTGGGCATTGAAATGTTTCAAAGGGAAGTTTTCAAGGTTACATTCATTAAGCTACAGAATGCTTCCGAGCTTGACATGAGCTTCACAAAACAGATGTAGGTAACAAAATAGTTTGTGAATTGCATAATTTCTTTAGAAAGAATAAGTAAAGTTCCAAATTATGAAAAGAGAATCAAGGTAACAGCAAATCACCTGCAAGACGAAGAGTATGGGGTATAACAACCATATTTGACCTTCTACTCCAGCAGTTTCTCCCCACACGACATCCATTCTTCTCGCCTACAGTTAAAATGAAAAGTTGATGAATGCCTGCACAAAGTAAAAGGGTCCTCAAAGATCCTTTCTTTAATCATTTTAGGGTCAATTTATACTCCTTATAACACGTATCTTGTGTAGAAGCGACAACATACAAGATTGTAATGACTTTTTGTAATAGGAAAGACTTTGGTAGCAGCTTAATGGGACTCGCAACTTATTTGATCAGCTATATAATGACTCTTTGGTAGTGACTCAATGATATAGAAAGTGGTTTATTCAATAAGCTTCTATGGGGGAGCTTTATGCAAAAAGCCAAGTTTTTCCCAAACATGCCCCTCCCAATTACAAAAAAACACACTTCTTCCATCTATGAAGAAACCCTCCCAAGAAAAACCTACCAAATTTATACAAACAGATTAATCCACACAGACAACTTCATCCATACAGGCCTTGATGAAAAACCAACCAAACATAGGTTACTAGAGCCTTATGGTAGATACAAAGTTGCTTAGGTTACTAGAGCCTTATGGTAGATACAAAGTTGCTTTACTTTTTCCTATTTTCATGTCTTATTCATGCTTTATCTTATCTTTTGTCATATGTTCCTCATACCTGTTCCATGTATGCATACAGTCCTATGTTACCATGTTATTTTTCTCACATATCTCCTTGTTTTTTGCTTTTGTTTTACAAGCTGGGGCCTGGGGGTCTTCACAGAAACAACCTTTCTACCTTCTGGAGTAGAGGCAAGGTCGTGCATCCTACCCCTCAGACCCTATCTCTGTGTGGGATATAATGGGTTCGTTTCGTGTTGCTAAGAGAATCGATATACTCTAAAACAGTTTAATTTTTATCCATTTTCTTTGTATTTCAACCTTTCAACTGTAACATGAAGTCAGTATGTTGAAATAAGTTGTTGGTTTTCCATTAACAGCACCTTTCCCAGAGCAATACGTGTGTAGAGCCGTTGTCGTTGGTATCTGTTCTGTAGAAGCATTGCAATTCCTTGCATGATTGCCCATTTCAGGAACAACTGTATACCTTTCTGCAAGAAGGTCAAATACACAAGTAAGATAAAACAAATCGAGCCTAAAACTTACATGGAAACAAACAATGTTATAACCTGCTTCTGGGAACAATCAGGTTGCCTTTCTATCTCCCATGTGAGGCTAATGAGTGCCATCACCATAGCACAATAGTGATGGTATATCCACCTGAAGAATCACAATTTATACCACATCCACTCAGATATAAAATCAGTTATATCCAGCTAATATCCATCAAAAAAGCCATCCTCAACTTGACGAAATATATAATGTAACACCATCAGTAGAAATAAAAATTAAAGAGGAAAAATGATGTCAACTTACCATGGACGTATGTCGCTACCATTAATTCTCAAAATATTTTCTCTAAAAGCCAAACCTGTGTATAGAAAGAGCAACCATGCCTGAAAAGGGTACACTCATTATGTTTCTTGTGACAGGTCCATTCACTAGTATGCTTCAACAGGACCAAGATAGATAGTACGATGAGAACAACAGAAATTACCTGATAAAGCTGGACGGGTAATGCAGGAAAACATCCATCCCAAAACCATGACCTTAGCAGCAGTAGCAATGATGGGAAAAAGAGAAATAGATATGCAGTCCTATCCTGCTCAAGGAATATATGGGTCGTAAAAAACAATGAAGGAAGAAAATATAGTTCTCTCATCAGCAAAAGGTAACCAAGTGAAAGCATCTTAATGTTATATATTGTTATTGAATCAGAAATAAAGTTGAAATTTTGAGCAGGAAATAAAATTACAGAGGCATGGAGCCAAAGAAAACCATGTACAAATCACAAAAAGTGATCCAATATCGTGAAAGTTACAGGTTCCAAGTCCAAGGATACAAAAGGTGAAGCTTAGAGGCACTCTATGGCAAAAGGTTTATCTTCATTTACTGTTTGTATAGTAAAGTAGATGAAGATGTTATGCTTAAGGGAGCACATTCCTTAAGGAATGGGAACGGGAATGAAAATGGAATGTTGGGAGATGAGGATGGGAACTTTCATTGCATTGTTCTGCATTCTTGATTTGAGAAACACCAAATCAAAAACATCAAATCCCAACATGAAGGCAAAAGTGGGGAATCTCATTTACTCAAATATCATATTGATTTATTTAGCGGTCACATGAAGTGCATAAAAAGCACACTATTTAATTACATTTCAACAAAATTTATCTGGACACGGTGACCTCACATAAGCCCACTAACGAAATCGTTTGAGGATAAACCATGACAGCTTGAACCAAATGAAATTTGTTAGTTGTTTAGCACTCATTTAAGTAACCTTGAGCATCAATAACATCAATAAAGTACACATGATTCCACAAAAAATCCATTCATACAAAATTTGCTCCTGCAATGATATATACCGTTACTGCAGGGATCAATATATAATTTTGCAGGAATCTGGATGCCTTATTAAGTGAGAAGAGTAGGATAACTTTCCAACAGGTTTGAATCAAGAAAGAGTCACAATTTGTCTTAGACTTATAGAACATGGAATACAGTAGAACGCAGGCCCGGTTGAGTTGATCCAGAAAAAAATTCGGACTTCAGATGAGAATCTGCTTCCCATCCACTTTAACTTACCCCAATGTACAGATATATGCATACAGATTGTTTTTCTTAATTTTTTCTTTTATTTGAAATGGATGAGCATTCCAATTGGTAGTTTGTTATCCTTAAGCACAAACAATGATACATACATGCATAGAAAGGTATTAGTGAAACAGAAAGATCCACTTTTCATTAGAGCAGATAACACTGTTTCATTGGAATTTACAGCATCTATGCTGGCTGCATAAGCATAATATACTACATCAGGCAGAACCTAGCCACTAATTAGCATATGAGATAGGAGATAACTATTGGGCATAATCATTTGCAAAATATGACAAACCTTAAAAATAACCTATATATGCAAACGGTATAACTTACCCTGAATCTATTGTATTCCTCCTTCACTTTCAATTGAACATCCTTTCTGTTAACATGAACATTTATTGGACCAAGAAGCATCCTCAAAAATCTTCCTGTAACCAAACACCACCGATTAAACAGCTAAACTCTAAATTCTTCAGCTAAAAGTTACCACTTTTAAGTTTGGAGTTCAAACGTATTAGTTCGAAAATAAAATCTTATATGGTTTTAACTTAACAACAAATCACCATCATTTTCATAAATGCTGCCCTTAGAAGATCCATGTAGCTCTATTTCGAAATTCCAAAAGCATACACAATCAAGAAAATGGTGCATTCACCAACAAAATAAACAAGGATTGATTTAATCAAATAAAAGCAATTCACCATGAGACTTGCTGGGAAGAAATGCAGCTGCATCTCCTTCACTCAATGTATAACGCGCTCTACTTAGCTCTTCAACGAACTATCACATGAAACAAAACAATCAACCAACCAAATTCACACAATAATAACTTGAATTTGCAACTGGAAATCAGCATTCACTAGTTTAGATTCTGATACTACTTCTATACATGCGATTTAACCACAAATCAACCAAAAAAAAGTTATAAACACATCCTTACTTTTTCGGCATCTTTTGGATCCAAATTTCCTTTCTTAGCGGATGAATTAAGGAACGAATGCATCACTTTGATACTCGAATCAAGCGCTAGAGCTCGTCTCCTTAGCGACTCTTCCTCCTGCGAATTTCTAGAAATCAAAGTTGCCGCTGATTCCTGCAAATCCTTACTCTGTTCCACAATTCGACAAACCTCCTCCGCCGCGTTCCTCTCCGACGAGCTATTATCACCGCCCCTAACGGTGGCGGTGGAGTCCCCCATCGCAAGCAGATCGAATCGATCGGTTTTCCGCCCAATTTTCACTTCGATTCCAGAGTTAACCGTATAATTTATACGCCCGATTTCTGTAATCAATGGATCGTATAACAGGAATACGGAGGTGAACTACGGCCGGTGGAGGTTTCCGGCGGAGAAGCGGCGGCGATGACGGTGGCGAATCTGGGAGTCAAGTGGTAGTCATCATCTATAGCACATCTCGCAATATCGATCACACACACACAAAGGGGGAAATCATCGTATATAACAGATACTCTCCAATGTTCCATTGTTTGGAAGAATATGGTTGAAAATGGATTTTATTCCCAAAATACCCCTTAACTTTTCCGTACAACCCGAAAATATCCCCGTAACTCTTCGTATAGCCCCAAAATACCCCTTCTCTATTTGTCGACCGCAGAGCAATGATTGAAAATCGTTTACCATGTGTCTAGGTAAATACCGACTTAGGTGCTATCTGAGTCGGAAATCAAACTCTTTCTTAACGGTCAACGTCACGGTTGGTATATTTGTTGGTATGAAGGTGTTGGAAGGCTACATCTCGTGTTACCGGGTATAGCAGATAGTATATGGCTCATTGGTTTCTCATTTGAACCCTGAGTCCCTTCATTGGAGCTTTCTTTCCTCTTCTTTGCAGTTTATCAATGTACTTGCTACATGTTGTGTGATTTTTTCTGTATTTGTCATCTTCCTGTTAGGGTTTTGCTTGCTCTTTTATTTATTATTATTTTTTAAACATATGTGTGTGTGTGTGTGAGAGAGAGAGAGATTTATAATGTTAGATGAGTATAATATGCATTACATGTTATTTATGATGCTAAATGGGAACTTAATAGGAAATCGACATGCCATATAACGTTTAATATTGATGGAGCTAGATAGTGTTTGATACATGCTCGATTAAGTTAGATGCACATAACCACAAGGCTTGTGGCATAGCGGTAAGGTCTGTGGGGGATGTGGATGGTATCTCATTCACCTCAGGTTCGAATTTCGTGCGCATCTTGTGTCCAGGCTTAGTCTCAGACGGCCGAATTTTCTTTCAGTTCTAAATTGCCAAGGATGTAGTCTAGGCGAAGCCTAGATGAACCTTATCCAAAAAAAGTTAGATGCACACTTCATACATGCTTGATGGTGATGAAATCATGATGACGACGATGATGGCATGTACGAAGATTGATTTTAATCTAATTTTTGTTTGAACATGTTTTCACCATAGAGAGTTGGTGCAAAGGTCGGAAATGGTGGATAGTTTACAAGAGATTATAAGCAAAGAGTAGTCAACTACAAAATGTATCAAAAATTGGTGAAGTATTAATAATATAGAGAAGAGTAAGTATATTGGGTGGATATTGTTTAAGACATTGATTACTCCAATAGTAAGATGATTTATGAGTAGTCAACATTCTCAACCAGTGTCAATTCGATATACTTTTTATTGCATATGTTCTTTATGGGGCACAAACGTTTTTGTTGCATTTGGGAACTGTATCATAGCTGAATAATTCTTGGATATAATCTCTTGTAGACCTTTCACGATTTCCAACCTGCGTACCTACCCTTACATGAGATCCCATTCAAGATGAGAAACTGCAATCAATAAGAAATATGTTACAGTAGCCGATACTATATTTTATAACATGTTTACAATGTATCGAATAACAATCCCAGTTCCACCACTTGTAGAGTTTTATGGACCAACAAATGGTGGTTGTATAGACTCTATGTATCAAAATGTGCATTCTTCTTTAACTATAATCACACATAAAAGATATTTGCTTTTAATGTTCCAACCAAATTGGACGTGGAGATTTCTTTTTATATGCACATGTCAAAATGTGCATTCTTCTAAAATGTAATCACACATAAAAGATATTTGTTTTTAGGCTGTGTTTGGCAAAAATAAGCTAGCTTATAAGTTAGTCCATCGAAATATGTACCAAAAGCTAGCTTTTTGAAACGCTACTTTGAGTAGCTTTTTCCAATTATACTCTTATTAATATTAATTATTAAATTCAAAGATACCTTTTTTGGTCATTTTACATACTTATAAACTAGTTTTGCCCAACATAATTTGTTCATAAGCTAGCTTATCAGCTACTAGCTAGCTTGTCAGCTAGTTTGCCAAACATAGCCTTAATGTTCCAACCATATTAGACATGGGGATTTCTTTTAAGGCTATGTTTGGCAAACTAGCTGATAAGCTAGCTGTTGATTGATAAGCTTACTAGTAGCTGATAAACTAGCTTATGAACAAATTATGTTTGACAAAAAGTAGCTTATGAGTACGTAAAATGACCAAAAAGGGTATCTTTGAATTTAATAATTAATATTAATANAATAGCTACAAAAGGCTCCCAATAAGCTACTCAAAGTAGCGTTTCAAAAAGCTAGCTTATAGTACATGTTTGAATGGACTAGCTTATAAGCTAGCTTATTTTTGCCAAACACAACCTAAATGTTCATTGGGCATCATGTTTAACCTAAGTACTTACAAATTACAATGTCTATTTTTTGGATCTTTTTCTTATTAATAAAAAGTACTCGATCTAATCTGTGTAAGAGCATATCCAAGAGCATCTCCAAAATAGAAAAAAAATAGAGGAAATGGGGATTTTAGATAAAAAATTTGTTCCAAGAGCTTTTTCAAAACTATCTTCAAAATGGAGAAAAGAGAATGAATGAGTTTTTCTCAAAATATAAAGATAACCCTAAAAATGATTATCAAAGGCAAGAACCAATAGAAATCTTTGAAAATAAAAAAGTTAGAGAAAGAAATAATTTTTTAATAAATAAAAGGAATATTTTAATATTATAATCAGTTTTGGAGATTTCAAAAAGTTAGAGAAAGAAATAGTTTTTTAATAAATAAAAGAAATATTTTAATATTATAATTAATTTTAAAATCTCTTAAATTGAAAAATCTTTTTGAAGATAGTTGCAATTTTTGGTGATTTTTACTTTTATTTCTTTATTATAAAAAATTTAAGAGACTCTATTCTAAGTGGCTTATGTGGAAGAAGCATTTGGAGACTCCATCTATTTATCATAGCATTATTTGCTTCAAAAAAGTTTTAACTTTACTAAATATTTTAATAAAAACATTAAGTTGTTAATCAAATATTTTAGTCCAAAATCAAGAATTTAAAATGATTCAACCACTTTTTTACATCTATATAATTCAAAAGATCTTATAAATTACCAAAATTGTACAAAATCATCTAAAACTCCATTCCTCTTTTTGTTTTTGTAGTTTTTTTTTCTTTTACTATTCTTCATTAATAACTTTGACCGCTATTTTGGGATATGCCAAAGACCAAAGTTTATTTAGTTGGGTGCAAATTTAATATTATTAGAAAAACGTCTCATCAAGATGAATATATGTTCATACCAAAATCACACAAATAGTGGCATAAAACTACTTGGTTTATTTTTATGCATTCTTTTGCTATAAGTAGGTTAAGAACAAAATTGGTACCATCGGAAAAATATCACCTATAAGAACTTCGATGACATCATTATCTTAAAAAACGATGGTCTAAAGCTGAGTTGAATCTTGTTTTTATGCAATTTTAGGTTATATATGACAAGAGATTTTCAGCAGCCGTTTTTTGTTCATGCTAAGATCGATAATTATACATTTGATATCATTGAAAACCTTTTTATAAAAAAAAATCAAATGAGTATTTTGGCAATCTGAATGAAAAGACAATGTGGGTTCTAAATTTACAAATAATGATATAATGAACGAATGGTAACATTTGGTTGTCGCGATGTGCTTGTTTTGGTTCAGCCACCTTGTTATTTCCTTTTCTTTTTTGGTTTTAGTATAGTGGCTTCTAGTTATGTGTTGGTTTTTGAGTAAAATATATACTTGGTCCCTATGGTTTTCGATTTCAATGGGTTTGATCCCTAGAGTGGGACGTCGTGTTATGTGAAAATGCTTGGATTTGGTCCATGCATCTAACAGTTGCTAACTCTTAGTCAACGGTTTTAGTCACTAGTAAGGGACATTTTCATCCTTTTAAGGTTATGTCTTATTCTCTAATAAAATTGGAAGCTCTTTTACTCTAGACATTTAAATAATGTTTCTGTGTCGACCCCCCCCCCCCCCCCCCCCNATGAAAGATTTCAGATCAAAGAAAACCCAATGGTCAACCACCTTCCCAATGTGAACCCTTTTTGATCATCTTATTCGAACAAACCTCAGATCATACGCATACACACATTATAAATTCCAAATCTGATAAAAAAGAACCCAAATCCAAACAAAGATTATTTCAAACCCTAATCTAAGATCGTAAAAACTAGGTGCATATTCGATACCAGAAATAGATGAGACCCATGTGATTTAGAAATTGGCTCATAAACCTAGTTTGTGATGACCCCCTTCGTTCATTAAATCTCTTATTTTTTGTGAAGCTATAAGTTTGTGAGACCCTAGAGATGCATGATGTTATTGAAGATCTTAGAAGGAGGGAGATGATAGTAGTGGTACACGAGAGGTATGAAATGGATTACTGAAAAGGAACCAGAGAAGTTGGTAAAACGTAGCCGCGTTGGGGGGGAGGTACATTGGATATGGTGATAGGAGTTTCATGTATTTGGTGTTTAGCATTGAGAGAGAGAGAGAAGGTTATGATTTTGGTCGCTAGAGGTGCAAATTGGGGGTGGGGTTGGTCGACAAGTTGGGTGTTTATGGAGTTTATCGGAAATTAATGTGTTGAAGAGGGGTACAACGTCGAATTGGGGAGGAAGGGTAATCGTCTATATGCATGTGTGTATAATATTATATAATTAATATATTTTATCTTATTCTACTTTTAAAGAAAAATGAGAAGAAAATGGCAAACGTCTCGAAAGCTACTCATTTAACGAAATTCTAAAATTGTCGTTAGATGGAGGGACCAAATTTGGATCTTTTGCAAAATATAATGACCAAACTGTAGTTTCAAATTGCATGGTCGACAATGGTTAAATTTGAAAAACTGCATGAAACAAAAATGTATTTTATTCTTATTTTTTTATATAAAAATGTTTTCATGATCGACAAATTAAAAAACAATACATTGAAATTTTGGTTAGCTTCAAATCTAGTCAAAACCACTGTTTTAAAAAACTCGCCATGTAATTGTCATGACATGTCATGGCTTTAAGGCTTGTGTCTCACGCCACGTTAAGCCCGTGGCACGCCTTGGCCTACTGCGTAATTCTCCTAATGCAACATATGATTTTTCTTTACGTTTTTAGGGTTTTATTTGCTAGTTGTTAATATATAATAATTTTAACTTATTTATTACTATTAACTCATTGAATGACAATACAAAACATATGTTCTTATATATATATATAATATCTTATATGAACTAGAAATTTGACGCTATAAGTCACGCCTTAAAAACGCCATGGCTTCGCCGTGGCTCCTAAGGCTTGAGGCTTGGCCTCGCCGCCACGTCACGCCTCACGCCATTTAGAACCTTGGTCAAAACATAAAGGTATTATAATCATTTTATGCATTTTAACTCAAAATCAAAATTTGTACGTAATTATAAAGTTTGGTAACCCATCTTTGTCCATTTTTTAAGTTTTGCGTTTTACTAGAAGTTTTTCTTATGATTCAACAATCTCTACTGTCGTTATCCAATTTAAAACCATTCAAAAAATTTGATGGATAACATACATGTAGGCTAAATGAAAATTCGATTTCAAATAACTATCAAGATATTAAGATAGTTTGCCTTTAACAAGAGGAAAATAGATCCAAATGCTCTATCGATAAGATGGAAAATGACCTCCGCTGTCACCACTCACCTTTTTTTAAATAGTCAATTTTGCTCAACTAGGGGCCCTCTTATATAAAAATAATATGTAAGAATCTTCATTTTTTGATCATCTTTCTGAATGGTCGTTCTCATTTATATATAACTTTGACACAAAAGTAGTTTTTTTTGGAAGGGTGTCCGGGCCAAAGCCCGACTAATTCCCAGCAATTTTGGGGGCTAAACATGGCTCCACTTAAATGTCCCCAGGCATCCGCACGGGAAGACTCGAACTCGTTTAGGGCACTATGAACCCCCCGAGTGTTAACCAATCCGCCACAGCACTAGAAGACGACACAGAAGTAGTTATCACATTCACAATATGACGCCAATTAAGTGAAGGGCTATTAATTTTGGTGACTAATAGTGTCACAAGCGTATAAGACAAAAATAGCTTCTAAAAAAGAACTCGAAAAATCTGACCTAATCTAAGTTGCTTCATTCGGTTATCCAAACTAATTAAATGTTGAAGAAAGAGAAATTATCTTTTTATTGTCTTCATCAATCAAGTTCAATATATTGCTCTTTTTTTTTTGTTCCCACCAATCAAACTAAATATATAAATTCCGTTTAAAGATTTTATTGTGATAGTAGATCTATTGAATATTCTAATAAAATAATTGATGTCTCAATCTTCAAAATAAAGAATTTATTGTAGTTTAATGTAATTTTTTTTTTGGGAAATTTTAGTATTTGCAATCTCCATTTTAAAAAATTTATCAGATATGTTTTAACTTTATTTTTTTGTCATCTTATATGGTGGTTGAGATTTTATTTTGTAGTTGAAACTTTATGCCTTGATCCATCATTATATAAGTTAGGTAATACTTTTATGTTATAGTTCTTACTTTATTGAACTAGTGCAAGTGTGCAACCTTAGATATAAAAACAAGTGCACAAATTTGAGACTTTATGAGTGACTCTTGGTTGCAAAAAGACTACAAGGTGTTGCAAAATGTTGTTAACTTTTTCAATCTATGAAACCAAACCAAAATAAATTAAAATATGTCACTTTAGTATGCAATTCAATATTTTTGTTTGATTTGGTTCGAAAAAATTGAAATTGATAAAGGCGTTTTGGTTCATGGTTTAGTCAAAACCGAATCATTACATTCCTAGTAGAGTCATACCAATATTATCCATGATAAGATGATAATTATCTAACTACGTTGCATTCTCTTTTGAAAAACTTGGTTCTTGGCTACGTGGAACTGTGAATAGTGGATCATCTATTGTAGATGAAATTTATTAGATTGTTAATACAGATACAACTCTTTTAGAAGCCACTTATTTTATGTGACCTGAGATAAACTACCATTCACTGCTCCAATTCCTCATTGGGACACGAGTATATTTTGTTTCTTCATCCTCTATAAAGAATAATAATTTGTCCATAGATTCTCGACACTTGTATCAAATCTCTTATAAAAGGGACAACTTAACCAGTCCATATCAAAGAATATGATATTTTCCCTAATAAAGTTATGAATATGACAATACCCTAGATTACATGATTTCTATCTCAAAGAAGTCGTAAAGGTAACTAAAAACGGAAAATCATATCCTAGTAGTTACTGTGTGATGTAGAACTGAGCCTATTGACTTGGTCCGCCAACAATTTAACAAAATACTCGACATCGCATAGAATTTGCATGTTCGTCATACTTTTAAAAGTATGTAGAGATGCACAAGGCTCGGGCTTCTTCGGACCTATGCCCATGCCTTCCAAGCTTGTTTTCAGTGATCAATAAATAAGGCCAGGCCGGGCCCGTGCTTTGGGGTTGAAAAAGAGTTCGATCGAGGGAGGGGTTCTTGCCACGTAGCTTCAAAGAAGTTGACTCGTTAGATTTGATTAATTTTCATTTATTAAGGTGGGAAGGGATCTTTATAGAATGAAAAGAAAAATTAGAGTGTAATTTGATTTTATTTCTTTTGTAATTGTCAATAACATCAACTTCTTTTAAAATTTGAAATTAATTGAACGATTTTTTTAACTTTTTTTTAGAATAGCTACATATCTACAATTCATAATACAAGATCACATGAGAAGATTAATTAGATTCAATTTCATGTAACAAGTACTAAGTTTATGTAGATTTTATACGAACACTTCCAGTAAAATTTCACATGTGATGATGTTATAAGTGATAGGTATACCAACAAGCAACATCATTCCACTTCTATCTAGCAATAAAACAATAAAAAGCAGAATAAGGCACAAAACAATACAAACACCCTTTGTCAAACATTTGCCTTCTTATACCCTAATTGAGGGCTTCCTAATCCTCCCTACGTTCTACCCTCGTTGTCCATGACTCTTGCGTCTAAATTCTAATGCACACTAGCTGACAGGTCCTATTGTAAATCTACTACCCTAGCACCGTGTCTCTAAGAACTCATATCAGATACCATTTTCTTATAAATATTTAAAACTGTTAAGTCTAACCTTAATTGATCATTCGAAGTCCTCCTCAGCCTGTCCCCTTTCCAGTCCCTTGACTATAACACTTCCTACCCTTCTCACCGACGTTGTGCAAATGTCAAAATCACCGCAACTCTCTCTCTCTCTCTCACTTTATCTGTGATAGAAGCAACTCTCAACTCTGATACAGATACACTTATTAATAAAAACAATTTATTGTTTAAGTTAGAAAATGAAACATTTGATACCTTTGTTTGGTAGCAGTACAAGATGGTGATGCAGCAGTACAAGATGCTGATGCAGAGGATAAGTACCCTTCAAATTCAGGTCTGACATTTCTTTTTATCATGGTGGAAGCACAAGTCATTGCACTGGTGGCATGTTGCATAATGATGTACTAGTTATTTATTTAATTTAATTGTATATAAATTGAATAATTTATATTATATTTTATTAACTAAATGGGATATATTTATAAAATCAAATGCAACAATTAAATATTTACAACATTTTAAATCGTTGATTGTTAGAAATGTTTTCTATAATTAAGTGTTGTTAGAAAACTTTCAACATAAAGTATTATATTTTTTTAAAATAAAGTATCAAAATATTAAACCCCAACAACAATATTATATATTTTTTAAATATAGTATCAAAACTTAAAATCTCAACAAAAAAAAAAAATACATCCAACTCCAAGGATAATGCTATATTTTTCTAAAAGATAGTATCAAAAGTCAAAATCTCAAATAAGAATTACATCCAACTCCAACTCCAATGTTTTTTTTTTCTTTCTAAAATAGAGTTAACTACATTATATTACAAATTTTAGAGTTAATTATGTTATAAAAATATTCAATACATTAAATAAAATATTATTTCTTTCTCTTGAACATTTATCTACGATTATTCTATATCGATGAGAAAAATTAATAAAATATTTCTCGTTTTCTTTTATCTGTTTTACCATACAGTATGACATGCTATCGGAGCACAAAACTCTCTTTGATCACCAGAGTTTTCGTTACAACATAACCATTGGAGATGGTCTTAGAAGTTTGTACTAGTTCTTAACCTTACGGTTTTAGAGCATTTTCAACTACTTAAAAGGTTCTTTTAGTAGGTAAATTAATGCCCAAACGGTGAAAGAGTCATCGATTAAAGAATCGAAAGTTAAAACCTTTAATAATTACTGAACAGTGTTGCATTTTCTTGACTGCAATAGATGGAACAAAAATGAGGGAGACAAAATAAGATCGATAAAATATTTATGTTATTCATGTCAAATCAAAGCCCTAAAAATTTACACACGCCAACTTCACTCTTGTTTCTCCAACCCCATCTTCATACCAAATGCATATTTAATGTACCTACTGACCTGGCAAACGTGTCGTGTCGTATCGAATTCGTGTCGGGTTTAAAGTTAAACAGGTTGAAAATGTTTGACCCTAACCCGACCCGTTTAATAAACGGGTCAGAAATCACAAACCTAATCTGACCCGTTTAATAAAAGGCTCAACCCGTTTAACCCATTTAATAAACGGGTTGACCCGTTTAACATTTATAAAATAAAAAATATAAAATTCATAAAAATTTCGGATTCCAAATTTTATAATTCAAACTTATAAGTTTGAACCAAAGCCATTAAAATTATTACATTAAAAATCCAAATAAATCATAAATTAGTAAAAACGTAAAAAATAAAACTTTATATATATACACAAACACACACATATATGTATAAACGGGTTAGTCGAGTCATTTTTGAGTTGATACGTTTGACCCTAACCTTACCCGTTTATTTTTCATGCTGTGTCGTGTCAACCCGTTTACTTAAACGGGTTGAAATCCGTCACCAAAACCCGTTTATTTCGTGTTGAGTTCGTGTCGGATTAGCGTGTCGTGTCAGTTTTTGCCAGGACTATATCTACATCATTCTCGTAAATGGTAAGTGTAGTTTATGATGAGGTTGTACAGTTAATTATTAAAATTCATACGAACAGGGGCGGGCTGGGGTGCACGTCCCCCTACTTCATCGTCCCAACACAGTGGAACTTCTTTTAGGTGTCTGAAAGGTACATCTGCTTTATATTGTGTGTACCCTTATATATTACAAAACTAAACCAGATACACAAATTGTGATGAGAGAAACGGTGTATGTTGCATTGATAAACCCCCTTTTCGGGTTTAAATATTGCAATTGACAACTTTCTTTATCTTTAACCTTTTAATTTATAATCTTTTGAAAGAAAATGCAATGAGAATGGTCAAACACGATATCTATACTTGCAGAGGAAAAGAAGCGATCAATAAATCAGTAAAACTTTTACAGAAGAAATTATACATTTATTTCTTATTATTGTACCACATAGAAAATTTATGGGT
>LUCG01119780.1:0-23569 GCA_001633085.1 Carthamus tinctorius
TATATATATATATATATATATATATAATATGTATATAGGACGATCAAACGAGAACGATAGCTATTTAAAAGAACATAAGAAACTAACAAAATCACAAATGTTTGTGCATTAACGACGAAAAAAAGCCACACGTGACTTTTCCCACGACTTGCAAAGTCGTGTGAATCATATATGATTTTGTACACGAATCATATATGATTTTGTTAGTTCTCATGTTCTTTTAAATAGATATTGTTCTTGTCTGAACCCACCCCTATATATATGTCATAGAACAACAATTTCGCACATTATCGTTTGGCACTAATCACTACCTTTATTCAGTCAGTGGATCCTCCTCTGGATGTTTTGCATATTCAGTATCCTGAATGGCCTGATCATGGAGTCCCAGATGACACCTTGGCTGTCCGAGACATTTTTAGAAGATTACGTCATCTACCATCATCCAAAGGACCTATTGTGGTGCATTGCAGGTTCAGCTCGTCTTTATAATCACATGTGCAATTATGTTTCAACAGATTTATCTGAGAATTGTTTTACATTTTATACAGTGCAGGTATTGGTAGAACCGGAACATATTGTGCAATTCATAACACCATCCAAAGAATTTTAGTCGGTGACATGTCTGCTTTGGATCTTGTTAAAACCATAAGCACTTTCAGGTCACAGCGAATGGGAATGGTCCAAACATTGGTATGTCTCATTTTACTCGCATACATGGCTGCCATTTTACCATCTTGCCCACGTGCATAGAACTATTTGAGTCATAAGTAATTGTACCTCTCAGCTTCGGAGGGGGTTATTTAGGAGAATAACCTTGTAAGATTTTTTTCAAATGTTCAGAGTTTTGATTTTTAGGCATCTTTGTGTTGGGAATAAGCATCATTTTGTTTGACAGAGATCTTAAATCTCTCAGAAAGTTATGCTTAAAAAATGATCTGTCTGAAGGTTATCTATACTACATTATAAAGCATTTATGCAACTCTTAAAAACCATTTTTTATGCATCAAGTACTGTTTATTGATGCATATTACTTAAAATTTAAGATTACAAGTAAAAAGTGCATACTTTTTTACGTTGCATGTGTGAATTCATATAACTAGCTGATAAACATAATCAAATACATGATAAACATCTCATTTTAAGTATAAAAGATCTAAAATATAATTAAGATAATCATTAAGTTCTAACGTAATACTTGATTAATATCTTTATAAAAAGCTATTAAACCTAAAATAAATCATTTGTTATCAAGCATAAACTGAATTATAATAAAAAGTTTGAATTAAACAAATTATACAAAAAACCAAGAACTTTTAAATTATTAATTTGATACTATACTTTTTCCAAATTTTTACGGGGTCTTCAACTTTATAGCAGGATTTTGCCTTTTGGTGGATTTAGCCTGTTAAATTGCAAGCTTTCATAGCTTAGTAATCCAGGGTTGGTGCCTATATAGTGGTCATTGATTTTAATTTGTGGAACAAATTTCTCGTTGGATTTTTTCTGTTTCTGAAAATTTCCACGTAAAATGACATTTCTTTACTGAAGAGAATCTTATAAAAGCTTAAACTATGTATTAGTTCAGATATTGTAATTTTCACTAGGTGTGTCTGTTTTGAGCTAATCTCGTATTAACTGGCTTTTGGTGCTTCAGGATCAATACATCTTCTGCTACGAAGCTATTATTGATGAACTTGAAGACCTTATCTCGAGTTCCAACACTCAAGAGAGCATTAAATGGTAAATTTATTTGTATAAGATTTATATACCCACACATCGTTATTTACATTGAACAAAATACAAAGGCCATGTTCGGTAAACTAGCTGATTGGCTGGTTGTTGGCTGAAAAGTAGCTGATAATAGATGACAAAAGAAATGACCTAAAAAGACATGTTGAAAAATTAATCTGAAAAAAACTCTTGGAGCTTATTGAAACTTCAAGTAGCGTTTTAGAAAGCTAGTTTATGGCCTGCTAAACGGAGTTTTTTTCAATAAGCTCAAAAAACAAGCTAGCTAATGATTGCCAAATATGACCAAAACGTTAACGTATTCATATCTGTAATGCAGATTGATGATGATTTGATCTAATCTCAGCTAATGCTCTTGATCTTGAAGAACCAAAAGTCTATTATTGTTTCATTTTTCACCGATTTGGAGTTAACTGCAAAGTCCGATGGCGTTATTGTTTAGGTGTAAGGCAATGTGCATTCTTTGCTCTCTGGTGAAATGACATCTTTAACCCTCTTGCCCTAGGGTTAATAGGTTGATTTAGGTGTGATTAGTTATTGTAGCAATTTGATTATGATTTGCATGTTGTTCCTGCTTATAAAACCCTAATGATCTTGGAATATTAGGAGATTCTACATCACCATGTCTTTCTTTGTACAAGTTTGTTTTTTACTTCTATCTTGTGGTTTAACCCTTAAATATTTTTTTACTAATTTGTTGATCAGGTTTACGTCCAATTGCTCTACTCTTTGAGGTAGAGGACACGTGTATGTATATCTTACCCCACCTCTGAGCAAGATTTTTTGGGTTTTTTTCGTTTAATTTGTGGATCAAGAGAAATACTCGATCTTAGTGATAACCATGAAGAGGATTTATCGACAAATAAACCCAAAGAGAAAATCATGCTTTGATGCTTCATTGACCGGTAATCCAGTCAGATTGGCTTAATTGTGTGTTCGGGTTTTTTCGTTGTTCCGAGTGTTGTTAGATTAGAAGAAGAGAATTGCATTGTTTTCTGTATGCAAGTTTCAATTTCAAATATCTCAAATTGAAGTGTTTGTGTCTAGGGTTTGCAAAGTTCCCAATTGCAAGCTATATTGCATCTACCAAGACCCTAACCCCTAACCGTTTTATAAATTTATCCGTTTTTTAGTATTGAAACATATTGAATGCATTTGTAATAAATGGACCAAACCTTAGAAGAACCTAGGTGCTGATTACCAAAATCTTACAGGGTAAGCAGCTTACTGACAAAAGATTCATGTTCAATTACCTGCGAGCATTTTAAACTTGGTAACCGCTTACCAAGTAAGTTTCTTGGTCCTCGTCACGTTCAATCAATAAGGTAAATAATGTTAGTAAGCGGTTACTAGTATACCATCCATATCAATTACGCATTTTGAGCCAAGGACTAAATAGACTTTTTGACCAACACTGGGTATAACCAGTTTTTTATTCTAATCTCTAACAAACGTACAAGTACATGTGCTTAATGTCTTCAGACGCCCACAATCATATTCATTTGTTTTTCGGAAAAAGAACACCATCAACACATTTAGATCTCGTCACCAAGCAAAAACTGCCATCATGAGTTATACCGCAAAATAGAACCAAACCAAATGTACCCAGTAAACCAAATGCTTAAATAAAACAACAGACGTGAAATATGAATACACTACCAAACGAGCCCTTAGATTTCATGTTTGGAGCAAAAAGAGGATGTGGAAATTTACAAAATGGGGCTATAATAATAATCTTACAAAGCCATGGTTACGGTGTGTTTTGAGAAATAAATTGCTACTAATACATATTGCAACACCATCATCATCGTCATCATCCATGGAATGGTTTTCTAGGTGTTGGTGTTCGATTCTCCATTGATTGCAGTCTTTGCTTCAGATGGAAAACTTCAACCTGCAAATATTAAACCACTTGTCACTAAACATACCAATTTCAAGCATAAAATGAAAGATTTTCCATGTTTTCGTGCGTGATCCACAACCTCAAACTGCAGCATATTGTTATTAATCGGAATATACAAACACAAGTAGTTCGATTCTAGAATCTTCATCTGTTTACGAACACAGAATATATAGTGAAGATGCAAAATCAGCCAGAAAGCACCGAAAGACTATGGTTGGCAAGAATAAGTTAACTTATTTTTAGGGCTTATTGATAGAAGTCTATTTGATAGAAGTCTATTTGGCAAGAATAAGTTAACTTATTTTTAGGGCTTATCAGGGGGTTTTTTCACATTTTTCCCATTATACCCCTTAATTTTTCTGAAACATATAATATGATAGCCCTCTGACCCTTTGGGAGGCTGGGCTATACTGGTAACTCAGGGTACGGCTAGGTCAATTTTAGTTCATTTGACATTATCATCTAGCTTTTCAGCTAGTTTTTAACAAACGTGACTAGCTTATTAGCCAACAGTTAGCTTGTCAGCTAGTTTGTCAAACATAGTCTGTAAGTTCACGCTAATCAACCTTAGGGGCCGTTTCCCTAAACAGTCAACAGTCAACTCAACTTACTTTACTAATGCGGGGAGGTAAGTGACCCGGTAAGCATTCAGTAAACAGCCCCTAATTCTACCTTTTTTTGGCATGAAATGGTCAAAATAACCCCCATTCTGAGACTGAAACATACCTGTAGCTGAAACGCTCTTGCTCTTTCTCCTGAGAGGACTCCTCTGGTTGAATGCAGTTCCTACATCATAAAATTATAAAACTCTAATTGCCAACACAAAGGTGAATATGAAAATCATAAACCCATGAAACATGAACTCCCCTCCATCCCAAATTTAAGTGTCAACATTCAAATGTAAGTGTAAGTGACTACTTTCCAATTCTACCCTTAATTATGAGATGGAGAAATTCATTACTCCCTCTATTATTAAGGGTAAAATCGTCATTTAGTTAATTATAAACGGTCTAATAACATACTTCTAAAACTATGTGCCTTTTTTATCGCGGACATTTGTTTTGAGATGTAAATTACCTTCTGTGTATCATCCAACACAGCCTTGAGAAAAGCGACATCATGTTCAAGCCGCACATGGTCAGTGTGCACGATATTCGACAAACTGTTTGCCTCTTCTTGTGCCATCTCGACCAACACTAGTTTCTCCTTCATCAGTTCCATGTCCTTCAAGGTGTCGGCCAGCCTCTTCTCCACTTCTTGTCTGCTCTTCACAACAGAAGACAGATTCTTCTCGGCAGCTTCACGACCAGCCAATGCAGCTGCTAACTGACCTTCTAGAATCCCGTTCTTTCTTACCAAAGCAGACATCTTTATTTCATACAATTGATATATACTTGAAGAAGCTGGAAAAAACCCTGATTTTCCATCGGTTTCTTGAAACGGGATGGTGTCATCATTACTTGGATGCAAGTTGACGTTTCTTTCTTTCTCCTCTTTGTCTGAGTTTTCATGTTCAGCCATGGACAAAGTCTCTTCGGCATTTGTTCGACCTCCACCAATAGTAGTCTGAGTGCTGGTGTCTGGTTGTTTTCTTGTCTGCTCCATTGGCTGAAACCGTAAACTCTCTCAGATTAAAGATACTTTGTGTTTTATGATTCTATGTTGCAGTCGGCTTTAAAGAAGTATATGCAAAAAGGGGGGGGGGGGATAAAGAATACGAGCCGAAACAAAGTTACCGACAAGACATAGTAGAAGGTTTCAGTAGTCTCACAAATGGTAAAATACATCAAAATGCAACAAAGTTTGGTTTAGTTCCCTATTTAATGAAACAAAGAAATTTTTTTTCTCAATCAATATAACTATGTTTTGAAATTTCTACTTTGGACCCTTTATAAACGCTACCCTGTTAATCCTGTAACATTTGATGAGATGGATACCCATTTATGAAAGCTTTACGAAATGTTTAGGAAAGGGTTAGGGCAAAGTGAACGATAACTTGACATCCACATCACCAAATGCTACAAGATCAATAATGGGGAAAAAATTGGAATTTTTGAAACTTCGTTAGATAAAATACAAAACTTTGATGATTTGTTACACCGAGGATAAAAGAAATTCCCAAGGCAAACTTCGTGGAATTTTGATGCATTTTTCCTTTTCACAAATGCAACTGAGAGCTTATTGCGATGATGAGGTGTCATTTAGACAATCTTATTGCATAGTAATATAAATGCCAAGATAGTGGAATAAAGTGAAAAGCAATGTTAAAAGAAAAAGGAAGGTAATATGATGCAACTTTTTCCAAATGATTATATATTTTGACAAAAAGTGAAGGAAAAGTAATACTGTGTATCAGCTGTGAAACCACTAATTTCTATGATTCTAACAGAAACAAGTGAAATAATTTAACTGAAATGGAGTATTAAACATAAGAAAATCATGTTATGACGTGATTAAGAGTTGGCCTACCAATAATTCAACTTTCAAATGAAATTCTCATTAACTGTAAAACTATTTGGGATCCACGGATAATGAATTTGAAGATAGACACGAATGAAAAGAAACAAGTATCGGTTACCAGTGAGGATCGTTCATCTTCAAAACTTCTTGCCAGTTTCAAAGCCATGTCGTCATCAACATGTTCTTTCCGGAGTGAGACGTTACCAACGTTTGAATCCACTAACAAGGATTCCGACAAAGACTTTCTACCAGAACCATGATGTTCAATTGCAGAAGCCAGATTTTGTCTCCCGAGACTACCCACTGCAGCACTAATAATTGCTGCTCCTGTAGATGAAGTGCGTTTCTCTGACAGTGCTGAGCGTCGACTCATGGATGATTCATTTCTTTCCATCATCAATACCTCAACCTGCAAGATATTTAATCAAATTGAAACTCAATGTGGAATAGTTTATGCAGCAGCACAAGAAGGGCACCCTTAAATCTTTTAGGCAATGTTTGGCAACCATAAGGTAGCTTATTTTTTAGCTTATTGCAAAAAAAAAAACTTTTGGTTAGCCATAAGCTAGCTTCTCCAAGGCTTTTTTCCAATTATGCCCCTTAGGCTTTTCCAACCAATATATCAACATCTCTTTTCTGGTCATTTTGCATTATCATCTAGCTTATTGGCTAGTTTTTATCAAACATGACTAGTTTATCAGCTAATAGCTAGTTTGCCAAACATCGCACTGATTCATATTTAACCTGGTCTGACGGTTCCTTCTTGAGACCTCCAAATGCAACCAGATATTCCGTGTCCTTCTTTTGTAAAAGCACGAGGCTAAAGCCCTGTGAAGAGAATATCCTTCAGCGAAGTTGCAAAGAATAGCAGTCAATATAGCTATTCACAAAATGAACATCAGTGAATATTCAAGACTAACGTAACCCATAATGGTTTTCTTTCCTGTTCTCTTTGCATCTAAAGTCTAAATGTTGTGATAACCTATCTTGATGTGACTTCCTAATCCCTCCACTTTTTAGGTAGCCCCAAATGGAAGTTTCCATTCATTAATTGAGGTTACAAGCATGAATACAATTTAGGATTTATCTTATCATGACTGATTTCATGCGTAATTGACAGTTGGACACTTGATAAATTTGTCTTCCAAATAGGGCCTTGCCACTTGCCAGATCAGGAAAAATACCACAAGTTATTTATCTTTAGTAAATAAATTGAGTTTGAATAAGTACTTTACTATAAGGACGAACCATGTAAAATTAGTATACCAATTCAGCTCCAATGATAAAATAAATAAAAGCCAGGATGACAATACGTAGCAGAAACCTAACATTAAAATTATGAACTACCCTTCCTCGTAAGTTTTGAGAAAATACGTCAACAAGAAATCAACACGAGGTGGGCGCTTGGAAAAGGATTGGAGTCGGGGGTTGCACTATGAGCTTTGAATGATTCACCAAAGTTACCTTTCTCATATATATATAGACACACACACACATACACATATATATAGTCATGCATGCACTAGTTTAAAAATAGCATCAAATGACCAAAACATGTTATCGAGGTAACGGGTTTCTGGTTGAGTGGAAAACTAAAAAGATTTGTGCAGCACTGCAGCACACACTTACAGAAAAGTGGTCTTGTGTCATGCTTTAGAAGATAGATTAATTTATCATGAAAGAACTTGAAAGAGTTATGAACCAACTTGGTGTTGTGTAATCAACACATTGCATGTAAATGGAAAAAGAATGTTGGTTTTGATGGCATTATTTAAGATCAATCTCATAGATTGGGTTCTTGGGTTTCAGATGTAAATCATAATCATGAACATTGAAAGTAAAGTTACAAAACAGTACCTTGTTGGTGGTGATAGATTGTTGGGATGATGCGAGAACAACTGACCACTCCCGTTTTAAAATATCAAACGCTAATACCTCTGGATGCCCTATTTAAAGCAACAAGAAAATTATATTAAAGGAGACTACTGCAGACTGGTGGAAGAAAAAAAAAGAACCAGATTTCATATTACAATATTGTTCTTCCATTAACATTGCATTTTGCATATCAACATCATGCAATTCTCAGCATTACGTTAAAAACTTGGACCATAAAAAAGTTCATGATTTCTAGCTGTAAAGCATTCATCACCCCATCTCTAGAAGCAATTTATATATTAATATTATGCTTATTGGTCATGAAATGTTTTTGGCCAAGAAGACATACGCTTTTTTCTGCTGCCACCTCCTGCAATATACCATTTTGTTCCACATAAGACTCCACAACAACCAGCCCGAGGTGATGGATGGAAACCCCGTATCTTAATTCTTGACCACATCATCTGAAACAAAAGATCCATATGCTTTATGAGACTGTTTTATGTGCAAGTGATTGTTGACTGACCTAGAAATGAGTTTGTTTGAGCATGCTTCAGTGAAATCAACTTTAGCAATGATCTCTACACGCACCGTCTCAAAGTCAAGCGAGTACAAATCATTCAAAGATTTCGACTTTGAAGTTCCTCCAAATACTAGAAGCAATTTATCGTCATAGAGAGCTGCAACGTGATTTGATCTTGCAGAAGGTCCAGGTCCCCTAACCATATATACAAATACATGGACAAAGTTTAGGTGATAATAATTGTATATGTATAAGCTGTTAAAGTGTTACAAAAATCCCTGCCCAACGATGGGAGTTTCCGCCGTTGCTCCTATTATATGTCCTTATGTGCTTTATCATTTGTGCCATTTACTTTTCTTCAGCTATTCTAAACTTCATCTCTTTCTTTTATATTTTTAACATCTTCCCTTTCCATCAAATTTTTTTGTCAAACTTTCGGAACAATTTTTGTCTTTTTGGCAAAATCCTTTTCTCAATACCTTTTTCTGAGTAAGGAAAACAATGAAGCTATCAACTCAAAGAGGTAATTGTATCAATATAACATGGTACCAAAATTCTAATTTTCATACATCCACATGATCTAGACAATATTATATTTTACATACTTAAGTCACCATCTTATACTATTACTTAAACGTCCCTTAATTCCTGTTTATGCAATTAAGCACCAGATGATGGCTCGAGCGTCTAGCTCCATTTATCACTTTTAGAACTACGACAATAGACAAATAGGTAACTATAACATTAAAGGCTAGTTCATACAACTGTATTCTACATACTAAAACAGGCCCAGACACCCTTCCGGTGAAAAAGAACAGGAACCGCCTAAAAATCCACTTAACCAATTAAGCACTGAGAGTTCTGTCAACCGCTTAGCTCCGCCCAGCGTTTTGTAGAACACTGGTTTTTAAAAACAGTATACAGACAAATATACATAGATAGCTACAAGGATATGCCCATGTGGACTATATTTCAAGATATGAAAGCAGTGAATGATGCCAACACCAACTGTTATTGAAAGCTTCTTACGTGCAATGAAGAGGAAGCCATGTCAGTGACTTAAGATCAAACATATGTAGGTCATTTAATTTTCTCCTCTTAATATCTTCACCTCCAAAAAGGATTAAAGCAGATCCTGCCCTGACTACAGTGTGGCCACTTCGAGCAACCTGAATTGATACAGATTTTCGTCAGAAAAGATCTGTTCAAGTGCTATGATATAATACCAGATCCTCTGATGTTATCAACTACATACAAAGAAATATTCCATTAAATAGCAAATATGATTAACCGGTATTGAAAAAATCTCAAGCTAGGACTGGAAAAAGTGAGGCATCAAGACCATCACTTGGTATTTTAAAAATAGGCTAGTCAGAGTTAGATCCTGAATGTATGTGTGTCCGTCAGAAATAGCGGTTTGCATAATCAACAAATAATCAGCCAATTCTCAGAACATTAATTACATGAAGAAAACAAAGAGAAGAATGGAGAGCAAAGTCAAATACGCTAAACAATTTAGCACTTCAGTAGATATGAAGTTTCTTGATTGATTTAAACCCTACGAACTCGGCATATGTTAAAGCAAATCTAATGTTATGGCACAGTAACAGTAAATGCGCTTTACAATTATGAACATAAATCACTCAAACATAAGTAACCCTAATTACGTACTCGCAAAAGCACATATGCACTATATTTCCTTGCCAAGCCAAATAAAATAAAAAGGATTTGCAAAAGCGCCCAAAATTTAATGCAAATTGCCAGGACCACCATCTCTTGAGCTTTACGATTGTGAACGTAAATCATTCAAACATAACTAACCCTAATTACGTACTCGCAAAAGCACATATGCACTATATTTCCTTGTCAAGCCAAATAAAATAAAAAAGATTTGCAAAAGCGCCAAAATTTAATGCAAATTGCCAGGACCACCATCTCTAGGAAAGTTCAAGTCACCATAGTAGCATATGACCCTAAAATACTCGCTAGAAATCCAAAATACAGTAACAAATTTATCACGGTTTCTAGCTATCTGCGCATGCATCAGAAACCCCATCACATATTACAGTTTTACACAATTAATATTGGAGTTTCTGTTGGGCAAGAAAGATACCGGGATGTCTCCTTTTGCTTCCATAAGTGACCAACACTCTGTTTCTGCATCAAATGCCCAAACTGCCAAAGCCAGGATTTGTAAGACTACGCACCAAGTAAAAGAGAAAAGTGGTGTAGCGGTTACATTGAACAACCTGACACGCGATCACTTTGCAGGGCAGTTCGTCCTCCAACCAAAAGCACCTTTTTCCCCCAAGGTACCTAACATACACAAAAGAGTTAATTGCTGCCCAAAGGCACAAAGAATCCTATGGTATTTACTGGCCATGACCTATAATATAGAGCATAATGTTCAATAGCAAAACTCAACTAAATTGAAACTCAATAGCTGGTCAGCATACTCAAGCTGGCTAGAGTATGATCCTATTTCCATGAATGTACAAGAAATGGTATTAACTAAACTAAATCCTGAAACATCAATGCGAAGCTGACAAAATGGAAGTACTAGATGTGTCTATGTGTGCAGAAACATTATAGAAACCAGACGGTTGGCTCTAAAGGCCTGGACTATTGACCAAGTCAACTGTTTAATCATAATTGACTCAAGAAATAAATATGTTGGCGCTCACAGCAAGGCATGTAGAAGAATGGGCTAAATCTGTTTTGTTAGAATAATAACCCCATAAAAAATTTGCAACTTTATTGGATTTGAGAACGTCACTCCTGTGATTACAACTATGTCAAAAGTTCTACCTAGATTAAAATATCTATGCTCAGATAGGCTCTTGATAAGGTTGCCATTGTTCGTCTTAAAAAGGTAACAGTGAGGCTTCAAGACTAAAATATGGGTGGCATCCCTGCATCAAATGTCCAGTAGATTAAGTTTGGTTTCTAGTAATTATTCTACATAACGACATTAGTTTTGAATTCTCATTGGTCTTTGATCAAGGATATATACTAACACTGCATAAAAGATAAAACATAATCAGCTATATAACATGTGTAATATACTAATAATACCAAACAATGACCCTTGCATGCAGGAATCTTTAGTGTAAGACTAGATGGTGAAAGGTATAGTCTTGATGAAGCTGTCGTCCACGTAAAGTTTTCAAAATTGAGAACCTGAAACATGAAGCAAATATACAGAACTCTCAGTTTACAGACTGACGATATTTTAAACACACGTTAGACTCCAAAAAGAATTCCCAGCTTTAGAAAGTGATTCTTGCTAGAGTTCTAAGGAGGTAAAAACATAAAAGTGTCCAACCAACACCTGTAATTTACAGACAAAATTGACATTAGAAAAAAAAAAAGGATTGTTTACCTGTACATCTTCTAACAACCCGTTTCCAGATTCACCACCGACAATAATCATCTTCTTTCCAATTACAGCCGCTGCATGCTATTCAGGAGTAAAGGGTAAACCTTTAGTTTTTCAGATTAAGCCAACCTTTAGGGTTCATAGGACTGTATATTAAATATGGTGGTTAGAGAATGTATTACGTTGAAGCGAGGGGTAGGCTTATCCCCACTAGTCGAAAGCTTTTTCCATCCTTCACTGTTTCCAGAGGTGGAATTGTCTAGCTCGGGTGTAGTGGACGAACAGCGGTTATTATCATCGGAATCATTGGTAGCAGTTGTAACACCGTCAACCTGTGATGTTTACACCCAACAATAAATATAAAACAAACGGAATCATCAGGCTTTGATACTTGAAGACATCAGTCATCGATGTAAGCAGCATAACAATGAGCAAGATTTAAGTTCTCACATGGGAATTGTTTACGCGCTTGGGTTGTCGAACGGGACTGCGTGTGCCCTGAGCTGAGTCAGAAAGCTGAACTTTTACTCTACAGAAAGAAGATGAGAATCCAATTAACACCAACTGCGAGAAACTGTTTGATGGACATATATTCCTATACAATGCCTATTCATCTAAAGCTTAAAGTCTCGTTAATTATAATGTACTATGATGTTTACATTTCTTTGGTTACACCTCTCATTTTGTCTACAATGGAGAATAATAAATCAAAAAACAACATATATTTCATGAAACTTGTGTTCGAGTCACTGTTATATGATATATACGGGTGTGTCTGTATAATGGCCATCAAAAAAATAGGAAGAGTAGACCCTAACTCTTCATTAAGTCCTCTATTAGCTGTATCTCCCTTATTTAGCCAAGGCTAGTCCACTATCTACTTGTGTTTTGATGCACTACATTTGGACAAGTTTCAAGCATGATCATATATGTATGACAAGTGGCCAACCACCTTAGTTATACTCCACCATGTTACACTTACATGTGATGTGAAAAGCATTTGTTTATTTAACTTATGATCTGATTCTGGCGTCTCCCAGAAAGCTATGCGTTCACTTTAAAGGGTAAGGTATGTCTAGAAACTCGAATTAAATTAAGCAAAGAGAAGCATATCCAAAATAACTTTCCTATCAAGAACTTGCGTTACGTCAACTATTAGTACTGCCACTTCATAAGTAGAAAGTAGAAACTATCCTGCTGATAAAAAAGTTTAAAAACTCTAGTAATGTAGGCTAAGGGGATTGCTCCAAAATCTATGGTTTCCTAAATAGCAAGAACAGTAAGGCTTGTATGGTTGTATAAGCATACATATTTAAAATATATGTCAACTATGCAAATGATGTTAACTATCAACAATGAGGGTTTAATCATGTAGCTTCACTAATTCTTAAATCTATAAAAAATCAAATAATTACTCCTAATTTCCAAACAAGAATCAAGCTTTCGTATTGTAACTTTATATGATTTCACAACAGGGTTCAGTAAGAATTAACCATTTTGCTTCATGGTTTAACATTTTTTCAGGATCAAAACAACCAATAATCACTATATACACATATACATTGCATAAACATACATCCAAACACAATCCTCTCTACACACATACACACAATACCTACATAAATAGATTAACAAAAAAACCCTAACCTTCCAAGCTTCTTCCCCTTCCGAGAGAATGCAAACATACTTGCCCTATGGAACCAAATAGCTCCACAGAACTACTCGCTGCAAACGTAGAAACAACAAACCTTTTAACAAACCAAATAAAGAAACAAAATCATCATTGTTACAAGCATTACATTACATCTATAGAAACCAAGAATTAACAACTTCAACCACAATTGGGGGAAACTCAATAACAAACCAACAGAGACAACAATTAGGGTTTCTGAAACGCAAAATTGGCAGTAAAAAAAAAATGTTAGAGAGAAAGAGAGAAAGTGAAACTAAACCGGTTTGAAAAGGACAGCAGCTGAAAATGTGGAGCAGGTTGAAGGTATTTATGGATGGATACTGTAGAAATGAGTGCGTTTGTGAAGAGAAACCAAGTAATTGATCCAATAATGGAGAGTCAGTGTACCTGTGAATGCATTTATGGCAGTGAAGAAGCCAAGGAGAGTGGTGGTGGGGTTGGATTGGGGTGCGTATGTTAGCAGCAGAGACTAGGCTATGTTTGGATGGACTAGCTGATAGCTGATAAGCTAGCTGTTGATTGATAAGCTTGTTAGTAGCTGATAAGCTAGCTTATGAACAAATTATGTTTGGCAAAAACTANCTACAAAAAGCTCCTAATAAGCTATTCAAAGTAGCGTTTCAAAAAGCTAGTTTCTAGTGCATATTTGAATGTACTAGCTTATAAGCTAGCTTATCAGCTAGCTTATTTTTGCCAAACACAGCTGGTGGTGGGGTTGGATTGGGGTGCGTATGTTAGCAGCAGAGACTACTGAATTTGGTGGTGGGTTTGGATTGGGGTGCGTATGTTAGCAGCAGAGGCTACTGAATTTTGCTTTTTGTTTCTTTCTTCTTGGGAACACATGTGGCTTCTTCAGTAAGACATCACATCTAAGCTGTCAGCTTCCCTTGTCTGAATTCAAATTTGACTTACCACACCCTTTTTCTTTTTTCTAACATCACTTTTGGTCCTTGTACTTTCTTAAAGATTACGGATTTTATATATGTGGTTCGCTTTTATTGCGTTTGTGGTTAGTAGTGCCGTTTGCAAATCCTTATAAATATAGTCGTTGTAATTAACGTAATCAAAATAAATATAGTCGTTGTAATTAACGTAATCAAAATAGTTTATAAAGAATGCTACTCCCGTCCGTGCCTCTTAACTACGGCTATTTTAGTATTTTTACCGGTTTCAAAAAGAAAAAAGAAACTCTCCAAGTTAACACCTTTTCAGTTGGCCCTTCTTTTTTCCTTTCGCCCACTTCAATTCCCTTTGGATTTAAAATCATAAACCTCTCCCTCTTCCTCTTCCTCTCTCCTCTTCTTCCTTATGACACTACTAGCCTCAACTGCAAAATGGTTAGCGTCGGGGTGTTAATAAATCCCATATCAATTTACGCTTGAATTTCAGGTGAGGATCATTATAAATGATGATGGATTTATGATTCATTTCAAGTTTCAACAGACCTTTAATGGTTGATGAATAGGATAAGTTTTTATCATCATAGTTTTTTCCAACTCCTGTTTGAGAGCCTCTAAAAAATTTCAAGCATTAGCACATAACACATATAAACCCTTTTGCTTTCTAGATAAAGCATTTTAAAAATTTAGAAGTTTCTTCATTCGTCTTCTAAAGATCCATCTATAAGCTAAAGGACCAAATAATTTGCTAACTATTTTTGACCATTATAACAAACAAACTATAAGTATTAAATCCGCAATTTTTGATATACCTAAAGGATCAAATTGTGGTTTGCTCCCTTTTAAACTTTATATTCCTTTGCATTAAAATCATATAGTTAAAGAAACTAATCTTTAAATCAATATGGATCATTAATCATCAAGCATCAATATATATATATATNTTCATCATCATCCCACATTGGTGAAAAGATGATAGTTTGGGAGAAGATGATATGTATATAAGAGGATGATGAAGGGTTCTAAAATCAACAACCATGGTTGGAACAAAACAAACCAAATAGTAAAAAATATTCTTAAAATAAGGATAAGTTTCATCATCTCACAATTAGTGGAAAGATGATGGTTTGAGAGGAGATGATAGGGTATATAAGATGGTGATGGAAGGTTTTGAAATCTATAACCATGATTGGAATCAAAACCAACCAATGTCTAAAAACTATTCTTAAAATAAGGTTAAGTTTCATCATCACAGATCGGTGGAAAAATAATAGTTTGGAAGAAGATGATAAGTATATAATAGCATGATTTAAGGTTTTGAAATCTATAACCATGGATGGAATCAAAACCAACCTAAAATGATTCAGTTCCAAAGCTAAAGATCGTAGTTCTCCGGAAGAAATCGATAAATTTATTGGGAATCCTACAAGATCCGTTCGTTCTTTTTTCTCTGACAGATGGTCGGAACTTCATCTGGGTTTGAAATATTAAAAAAATTACTTTTGAAATAAGGTTGAGTTTCATCATCTCACATTGATGGAAAGATAATAGTTTGGAAGAAGATGATAGGTATAACCATGGTTGGAATATATAATAGTGTGATATAAGGTTTTGAAATATATAACCATGGATGGAATCAAAATCAACCAAATATTAAAAAGTTGTTCTTGAAATAAGGTTGAGTTTTATCTACCACATTGGCAGAAAGATGATTGTTCGAAAGATGAAAAGTAAATATAAGAGTGGTGAAAGGTTTTGATATCTATAACCATGGTTGGAATCAAAACCAACTAAAAGGTAACAACTTATAGTGCAAAACTAAAATAGAAACTAAGGATGATATAAATGCCATGGTTGGAATAAAAACCAACCAAATGAAAAAATTATAGTGCAAAATTAAAAGAGAAACCAATGACGATGACTTGGAACCATGAGGTTTGAGTATCCTTAAATATTTATTTAAGGTAGAGTTTTATCATCTTATATCGGTGGTAATATGATAGCTTGGAAGAAAATGATGGGTATAAAAAAGAGGGATGTAAGGTTTTGACATCTATAAGCATCGTTAGAATCATAACCTACCAAATGGTGAAAATTATCAATATATCGATATATGTATTAAAAGAGAAACCAAAGATAATGATGAGTATTCCTCTAATCTTGAAATAAGGTAATGGTGTGGCAATACGAGATTTGAGTATTCCTCTAATCTTGAAATAAGGTTGAGTACTTGAGTATCATCATCCCACATTAGTTGAAAGATGATAGTTTTGGAGAAGATGATAGGTATATAAGAGAGTGATGAAAGGTTTTAAAATCTATAACCAAGGTTAGAATCAAAACGAACCAAATAGTAAAAATTAATCTTGAAATAAGGTTGAGATTCATTATCCCACATTGATGGAAAAATGATAGTTCGGGAGAAGACGATAGGTATATAAGAGGGTGATGGAAGTTTTAAAATCTATTACCACAGTTGGAATCAAAACCAACCAAATAGTAAAAACTACCATTGAAATAAGGTTGGGTTTCATCATCCCACATTGGTAGAAAGATGATAGTTGGGAGAAGATGATAGGTATATAAGAGGTTGATAAAAGGTTTTAAAATCTATAACCATGGTTGGAACCAAAACCAACCAAATATTAAAGTTATTCTTGAAATAAGGTTGAGTTTCATTATCCCACATTGATGGAAAAGATAATAATTTGGGAGAAGATGATAAGTATATAAAAGGATGATGAAAGTTTTTAAAATCTATAACCACACTTGGAATCAAAACAATCAAATAGTAAAAACTACCCTTGAAATAAGGTTCGGTTTCATCACCCCAAATTGGGGGGAAAATGATAGTTTGGAAGAAGATGATACGTATATAACTATGTGATGGAAAGGTTTGGGATCTATAACCATGATTGGAATCAAAACTAGCCAAAACTAGCCGGATAGTAGAAAATTATTCTTGAAAAAAGTTTGAGGTTAATCATCCCATATTGGTAGAAAGATGATTGTTTGAAAGAAGATGATATGTATATATAAAAGTGATGGATGGTTTTGAAATCTATAACCATGGTTGGAATCAAAACCAACCAAATGGTAAATTATTGTAGTGTAAGATTAAAAGTGGAAACCAAGGATGATATATACCATGTATGGAATAAAAACAAACCAAATGATAAAAATTATAGTGCAAAATTAGAAGAGAAGCCAATGACGATGACTTGGGACCAAGGTTCAAAATAGCGCAAGGTGTGGTGTGGCGGCGAGGTGAAGCCTTAAGCCTTACAAGATATGGCGAGGAGGCAGCGTTTTTTAAGGCGTGAACCAAGGCGGCAAATTCAATTATATCCAACAATCTAAATTCATATATATACATATATATATGCATTGATATCATATAAAGAGCTTATATAGTTACATAGTTACATGTGATGTTAAAGCCAAGAAAAAATGATGTACAAGGCTACAAACAAATATAACGAATACTAACAAAAAGTTACATACTTTCAGTGTTTCACCTTTAGCAATTACAAGTATTAAAAATTCAATTTTTTCTTAAAAATAGTGACGCCTTAGAAAAAAGGACAATGTATCGCGATATATCACGCCTTAACCCGCCATGGCATGAGTTACGCCTTACACAAACGTTATGGCATGTTTCGTAACGACGAAGACGTGCCTCACGCCATATAACGACATATTGTGCAACATGGCGCGATTTTTCGAGTACTACTTGGAACCATGAGGTTTATCATCTTACACTGGTGGTAATATGGTAGTTTAGAAGAAAATGATGGGTACAGAAAATAGGGATATAAGATTTTGAAATATATAAGCATTGTTAAAATCATAACCAATCAAATGGTAAAAATTATAGTACAAAATCAAAAGAAAAACTAAAGATGGTGGCTTGGCAACATGAGATTTGAGTATCCCTCAAATCTTGAATTAAGGTTGAGTTTCATCATTCTATATTAGTGAGAATATGCCTATTTAGAAGAAGACGATCGATGTGGACGAAAGGTTTTAAAATAAGGTTGAGTTTCTTCTTCCGACAATAGAGGGAGTTTGATAATTTGGAAGAAGACGATGAATATAAAATAGAGGGATGACAAGTTTAGGTATTCCTTAAGTTTTGAAATAAGGTAGAGTTTTATCATCCCATATTGGTGAAAAGATGATAGTTTGGAAGAAGACGATAAATATATAAGAGGGCAATGAAGTGTTTTGAAACCTATAATCATGGTTGGAATTAAAACCAACCAAACTGTAGAAGTTAATGTGCAGAATTAAAAGATAAACCAAAAATGATGACTTGACCATGAGGTTTTGAGTATTCCTTAATTTTGAAATAAGGTTGAGTTTTATCATCTCACGTTGGTGGTATGATAATTTGGAAGAACGTGATGGGTATTAAGAAAGGGTTGAATAACTTGAAATTTATAACCATGGATGAAATCAAAACCAACCAAAAGGTAAAAAAAATTGCATATTTAAAAGAGAAACCAAAGATGATGACTTGAAATAAGGTGGAGTTTCTTCATCCTACGTTGGTGGTAGTATGAAAGTTTGGAAGAAGATGATGGGTAATTGGGTATAAACATGATGGATAAATAGTTATCTATAACCATGGACAAAATCAAAATCAACCGCATGGTAAATTTTATAGTTTAAAAATAAAAAAGGAAATCAATGATGAAAACTTAAAAAAACATATTAATAGAGGAATTACATTTTATTTTAATGTGGTTCAGTAATCCTATAAATACAATCAACCACCGTGCAAAGCACGGGCCTAACACTAAGTTTTTATAGTTAGAGCATCCACAATGCCTAAGAGGTTGTTTACTAAATTATTTGGATAACCCCCGACTAGGTTAAAAGGTATGACTGGAATAAGACATCATTGTTTACCTACAACTTTATATTAAGTGCAGATTATATAAAATGACGATTACACTCATTTGTTTTGAGTAATTGTGAACCAACTACTTAAAATATAAGTTTCCATTAGTATTTATTTTGATATTTGTAATTTGTTATATGATTTTATATTTTTTTTGGGAAGGTTCACCTGGACGTTGGCCAGACTACATCATTGGCAAATTTTACCGAGAACTAAACATGCTCTTCTGGGATTAATACTCAGTGGACACCAATTGCGCATGCATGGATTCGAACCCGGGTGGGAGCTACCACCCTTTAGGAACTTACCACTACGCCACACCTTGGTGGTTGATTTTATATTTACATGATACTAAAATATTATTAAGGTTTCGTGTGTTTGGTTTTTATATATTTTACATAAATAGATATTTAAAAAAAAAGGAAAATTTCAGCAAAGAATATGGGAATTAAGATTTATATGATTTGAGAAAAAATAAAGGAAAACTCTTTAAGTACTTTCTATGGTGTCAGGTTTTTATTCCTTTTAGTAATAGGTGGGTTTTTTTTTTTTCAGTGTATGGAAGTACAAGGGTAAAATGGGAAGACAAAGCTCTGACTATAGTAAGAGACCTCTATGTCTCTTACCACGGAAAGAGCACCGTCAGAGGTAAATTTTTGGTAAGAGCTAAATATTTTACTGGTAAACAACTTCCCTCTTATTCAAATAAGAGTCTCCTATTCGGTAAGAGGTGATAAGAGGTAGGTAAACAGGTCCTAAGTCTTTCAAACACTTTTTAGTTTTTCCGCATCATATTTCTTCCATTTTTTTATGAACAAAAATTTGTTTTTTTTAAACTTCTTCAATGGAAAAAGCTTTTTCATCAATTATGGAAGGCAATATGAAAAGTAAAGTTCAATTTTGGTCCCGGAACTATGTAAATTTTAACATTTCTCGTCTCTAAACTAAGGGAACTCGGAAATCGTCTCTCCACTATGCATTTTCGCTTGGTTTTGGTCCCTCTCACTAACACCAGCTAACTTTTCCGTTAAACCCAAATAAATGAGGGGCAATATAATCATTTTACCATTTTTCTTGTTTCTATAAAACCCATCAAACTATAGGGACCTGTTCTGTAAATAACTATCTCTCTCTCCCCCTCTCATATTATCCCCTTTTCCCATCCTTCCCTCACCGCCACCTCCGAAACCACCGTGACCACCGTCGCCGCCACCCCCGGAACCACCGTGACCACCGTCGCCGCCACCCCCGAAACCACCGTGACTACCGTCTCCCAGAACTTTTAGGGTTTTGCGAATTTGATTAGGATAGTGAAATTTGAGGTCAACTCTTAATAAATTGAAAGTTAAGGATCAATTGTGTCAATCTGAAAAAGTCCCTTGATAATGGGCCTATACTATTTTGAGTAAAAGCCGTTGGGCTGGGCCCTGGTATTTAAGGAATTGATCCTAGGGTTTTATCCATTTTTGGGTAATTTTTCTTTCAGAGTGTGAGTGTGTGATTTGAGAGCTACTGCAGCCATCGTCGTCATCATCATCTTCTACATTTTCATTGATATCTGGGTAAGATTCTAGCCTTTTGATTTGAATTTGATTAAGATTATTTAGGAAAACAATTTAGTGATGAGAAACCTTAAGTTTTGAACTCTCTGGGGTTGTTTTTTGGGTACCAGGGTTCGATCTCCTCGAACCCCTAGAAAACCCCGATTCGGACTATTTAAGAAGTCCGAGTCGAACTACTCCTCTAGTAGTCCGAGTCGGACTACTCGGTTTCCCGAGTTGGACTTTGGGGGTTCTCCAGGTCGGACAACGGGGTTTCCCCGGGTCGGACTTTGGGGGTTCTCCGGGTCGGACAACGGGGTTTCCCCGGATCGGACTTGGGGGTCCTTCGGGTCGGACTTTGAGTGTTTTTCGAATCGGATTTTTGAAAGATTTCGACCTTAAGGTTAGATTTCTGAGGAGGAAAGGGGGGCATTTGTCGTAAGGATTTAGCCGTTCGCTAAGGATAATTTATGATGTTCTAGATCAGATCGGATAGGCGAGGCTAATTGACTTTNCCTTTTTGACAAACTGAAACGTTTTGCTGAACTGTTGTGAATTGTTTATAATGTTTGATAAATTGATCATTTTACTGTGTATTATAAGCATGCTTGTAATTTGTCAACTGTTTGATTGATTGGTGTGTGGCTAGTGGACACGCAGTACTCAAGGACAGGTGTGTCCCTAGGAGTGATGTACGGTAAGGAACACGAATCTGTTTCGAGTTTCCTAGACAGGGTGACCGGATGGGCCTGTGTCGTGTCCACTAGGTACCACCTTGTTTGATTCATATGTGTTCACTGAGGCCTTGAGGGTCGTGTGAGTTACCAAACTGTTTTGAGGGGATTCACTAGACCTCGTGGTCTAACCCTCGCTTTTAAAACTTCTAACTTTTTTTTTCAGGGAGAGTTCGAGCTTCCGGGAAGGGAAAAGAGAAGTTGGACATTTAGTGTAGTCGTCTTTCTTTTTAGACTTTAGTCGAGCATTCTAGTTTACTTCCATATCTCAGCTGTGGAGGGTTATTCCACTGGCATTATTACATTACTATTCTTGACCTATGATTTAGGCTTGTAGCCAGTTTTTGATATGGAGTTTTATGTTATTTCCGCTGTGTTAGATCACTGGGTATTTGTTATTATCTTTTGGGTTTTTGGGATGTTACAAATTGGTATCAGAGCCTTAGTTTAAGTGAATTAGGTGACCGAACGGGCCTAGTCTTAAACTTTATGGTTAAGGACACAGCTGAGATATAGGGTGACTATAAGTTTGTCATAGGATTGAGTCGTTGGGATAAGGAGAGTATGAGGAGTAGCATGTGTTATGAAAACGTGCCTACACCTGGCTAGAGAGTTTGTGGTGGTTGCAAGATGCACTGATTTCCATCAGATGCACTAGGTGGTTCAGGATAGAGAACTCGAATTTGAGAAGTAGGGAAAACAGATGAAGGTAAAGCAAAATCAGACTCAATCTCATCGTGCTAGTAAGAAGTTTAAGTTAGTCGGAAAACTGAGGTAAGAAAAGATCATCCTAAGTGTTCAAGGTAGGGGCGGCAGCATGTGGGTGAGTGCAGATTCGGTACCGAAGTTTGTCACAAGTACGAGAAGTCGGGCCATCTTAGCCGAGACAGCAAGGAAGCCGCAAAGCTCTATTTTAAGCACTTCCAACCGGGTCACTTTGCGAATGAGTGCCCCGTGTCTACTATACCGGCTCAGAATTTAGGCCCAACGCCTGTGAAGATAGTTGAAGGGAGTTTGGGAAAGAAGGTGGATGGTTCCCGAAACCCGAGGACGAGTATTCAGTTGACGGCGGGAGAAGCCGAGGTGGATCCAAATGTCGTGACATGTGTCTTTCTTGTCGACTCAATGCCTATGCTTTTGTTATTTGATGTCAGAGCTAGTAAGTCAGTTGTTCCTTATATTTTTGTAAAAGCTTTAGTCTTGTAAATGATAGACTAGAAAATCCTTTGGAAGTAAAGATAGCTGATGAGAAGAGTCTGTTGGTTAGAGGAGTATTTTAAGAGTAATGTAATAGAGATGGAAATGGATGAGGTTTATATCGACCTCCTTTCTATTGTGGTGAAAGAAGTCAATGTGATAGTTGGTATAGATTTGCTTAATTGTCATCAAGCTTGTTTCGCGTGTGAGAATCAATGGATAGTGGTTCGAACCCTAAGTGGGGGAGAACTGGCTATATTGGGAGATTGAAAGAAAAGGCTACCAAAGGTGTGTTCGTCGGCCAAAGTGAGAAAGTATGTGCTACGTGGGGGAGTTAGTTCTTGGCACTTGTGATTGATAGCCGATATGTGTAANTGAAAGTGATGTAGATATGTTGGTAGTTAGTGAATCTTCGGGTGTGTTTCCAGAGGATTCGCCTGGTATTTCATCGAAAAGACAGGCAGAGTTATGTTTGATTTCGGTGGCGGCGCCTATAGCGAAAGTTCTGTGCCGATTAGCACCCACGGGAATGCAATAGTTGTCTGAGCATCTAGAGGAGTTGATGGTTAGAGGGCTCAATAAGTTAACCGTGAAGAATACATATGTTAGCTCCAAGGCTCTGAGTAAAAAGTATTGAAAAAGGGCAGGTACCTCTTGACAGAAGATCTTCACAGAGGCCCTTCACAGAAGATGGGATGGGCTACAAGTAG
>LUCG01119804.1:0-14077 GCA_001633085.1 Carthamus tinctorius
CATCCAGTTAAATTTTAGCCAAACAGGTTAGATACTTAACTTAGGAAATGGGGCGTTACAATGTTTACCTAAGAAAAGCCCTAGGTTACTAAAGAACACCGGTTAGTCCTTGATTGAACAGAGTAATCGTTGGATCCAGTTCGATATGCACTTGTGCATATCTAGAAGAAAATTGGTCTCCGACATATATGCACTTATGCATATTTGAAAGAAATCATGTGGTTCATTACTCTTCTTCTTCTTCTTAAGTTCCTACTTCAATCATTCATCAATGGCTGACAAAGGTATTTTGCTCCTATCGAGAGTGAGAATATTGTAGGTTTAATCCCATTTTTGGGGATTTTGGTTTTTGTCCTGAATTTTGAAATCTGTGTTGTTTTGCTCAATAGGGGTCTCTATGTTCAATTTTTCGAATCCAATCCTTGGGGTGAGCTTGATTTTGGTTTCTAATCATTCCTTTTGTTTCAATTTGACCGTTTCCTCCAAATTTGGTGTTCGATTTTAGATTTTTTCCAACATTGTTGTTTTCCAGGGTTTTTTCAAAATTTGTCGAATCTGAGTTCATTTGCTGTTGTTCTTTAATATTTAGGGATATTTGGTGATCGACTTTGCATCCTTTACCTCTGTAGTGCATATCGATCTTAAAGATGATGAGTTTCCGACGTACATGCACTTGTGCATATCGGGAAGAAAATGAGTTTCCAACGTATATGCACTCGTGCATATCGGGAAGAAAATCAGTTTCCGATGTATATGCACTTGTGCATATCGAACTGGAACCGTTGAAGAAGATCAGTAGATTCCATAGCTTGATCTAAATTATAGTCTATTGATTTTGAATTCTTCTGATTTTAAGCAATATTGGAAGCCAGAAATTTAGGCTAGATTGGAGGCGTGATCTCCAAAATTAAGCGACATTGGAGGTCCTAAATCCAATTAGATGATTTCCTTCTCAATTTGTTATTATTTAGCCCTCCTAAAATACCTATAATACCTTTTTCATTAATTTTAATCACTTTTTGTATTGATTATTCTTAACCATTAGATTGATGTGAATCGATGGCTATAAGATTGTTCCTTAGTTTTTCAATTATTTACGGTTTTCCCTTGAGTCCAACCCTATATATATATATATCTGTGTGTGTGTGTGCGCGCGTGTGTATGTATGATTTTATCAATACAAAACATTATTAGAAAGACATTTTAGAAAGGGAAATTAATTATTTTAACCATTTTTATATACCAATTTCATCTCCTATGAGTGTCACGTATGGTTACCTTCTATCACACCCACCACACCACCACATTAGCTTTTCAGTCTTACCACTCAACCTACCACTCAGACACTACTCAGATCCGTAAGAGTAAATGGAGTAGGTGTGGTCTATCGGGTGTGGTGGGCTAACCACTTGGGTGGTGGTTGTGGTACCACTCCACCATGTTGTGAGCAATTAAAAGTCTGGCTTCTTCCACGAAATTTTTGATGCATGGTGGAGAAGAGGTAAGAGAGTGTTGTGGACCATAGCTTAGGTGTGGTGGGGATATGATTGATACGGGTGTGATTGGTAGGTAAGTGATGAGAGAAAAAAGATGATGTGGAGCTGATGTGGCGGTGTGGTGGATGTGATAGAAGGTGACCACTCTGTTTACTCTTAGTTACGCCCCACCACACCGCCATGTCAACTTTTCACTAACCACTCAGAAACCACTCGGACCCATAGTGATCACATGCCCACCACACCTAAACTACTACTCACAACACTGTCTCACCTCACCCACTCACATTCCCACCAAGTGGTGGAGGCCACACCCTCAATTGCTCATAGTGTGGTGGAGTGATACCATACCCACCACCCAAGTAGTACCAATTTCTACCACACCAATTTTGTTCACTTTAATGGTTACTCCCCACCATACCTAAATTATGAGACCCGCCTTATTTATTAGTTTCACATTTAATGTTATAATAATCAATAAAAATAAAATAAGTATTTTAAATTAAAAGAAAATATTATTATATATAATAACGTTTGCCAAGAAAGAATGACACTATTCATCTACAGTAACCACCGACAATATATATAATAACATTTGCCATGAAAGAATGACCCTGTTCATCTACAGTAACCACCGACATTTGCAAAATTACATTTTAGCCCCTAAACTTATAATATTTATTCACTTTATACCTTTTAGTTTTCAAGATTTCATTTTACGGTTTAGTCATATATCGTATATTGGCTGAAATATGTTTAAAAAATACGTTTTATTTTTAACAAATTGCGCCATTATAATCGTATCGTCGATACCTTCGAAATGAGCCTAATATTGAATNCATTCTATACTATATATAGTACGATTATATATGTATTTAAAAATAGTTAAGGGGTTAAAAACATCATTTAATCAATAAACTCAAAAATAAATTACCTTAATAATTATAAGGGTATCGAGTGTAATTTTAAAATACACTAAAATACATTAAAAATACATATATAATCATAATCTTGAGATTATAGAAGGAAAACTGCAAGAAATTTGGAATTCAGAAATTTACCAGCCATTAAGATGATCGATCTATCTTGAAATGGGTGTCAATGGAATGAAACAAAATAAGAACAATTTTTCATTAAAAAAACGATTATGGTCTTAGCCTTTCCCAAACATGTAACATGATACAAATTTTCCATACATGCACATACATCATAACCCGCAGCAACGCCCGGGCATTCTCACCTCGTTGATTTAAAATTTTAGAATTAAAATATAGCAAAATAATAAATACATAAATATAAAGAGTACAATTAGTAAATATAGAAATACATAAAAAAAATTACTTGTAATTTTGTTGAAGGCTCTACACATGCTCCATGGATCATGGTAAAGATTTAGATGTGTATCCTTGTCTCGTAGTTCTTTATTTCGCCAACGACGTATTTCAAAAGTCTCAGCAAATGTCCGTTGGACTCAACTTCGAGTTATAGTAGTGCCTTCGTTTGCATTGATATTGCATAACCGCCATCTTCAATAATCATGTTGTGCATAATGATGCATGTGCACATCATTCTTTGTATTTTTTTCAACCTTAAAGGTCTTGTCGGCATCCTCAAATTGCCCAACGACTTTGTAGGACACGAAATGCTCTCTTGACATCCTTTCTTGCACTTTCTTGTGCCCTATTGAACTTCCTTCTATTTTCGTCGGTTGGAAAGGAAAAACGCTTCACAAAAGTAGCCCATTTTGGATATATACCGTCAGCTAGATAATATCCCTTCGTGTAAGTCATCTCGTTAACTTGAAAAGTACATTTGGGAGCGTTGTCTGCAAGTAGGTCATTAAACAATGTTGATTGATCGAGAACATTGATGTTATTGTTCGACCCAACAACACAAAAAAACATGCCATATCCAAAGGTCATAAGAGGCAACCGCTTTGAGCATAATTGTTGGACATCCTTGGTGACCCCTAGTATATTATCCTTTCCACCCATTCAGACAGTTTCTCCATGTCCAATGCATGCAATCAATGCTACCAAGCATTCCGGGGAACCCGTGAACATTGGAATGTGTATGATATAGACGTTGGATGTCATCAAAAGTTGGTTTCCTTAATTATTCAGTAGAATACAAATTAATTATACACTTACAGTAATTACTTAGACACTCATGAGAAGTTCTTTCAGACATTTGTAAATATTCATCAAAACTATATGATGCAGTGCCATATGCCAATTGGCGTATAGCAGATGTGCATTTCCGCAGAACAAGACCCACCAACGGGTTGCGAGTCGGATCCACCTTGTTTTTCTTTCTGAGCTTTTCCGCAGGGACATTCTAGCTCCGGAGATGAGTCGTCTCGGGCATCATCGGAATCCTCCACATTTATGGACATATTTTGCTCTGATGAGGTTTCAGAAGTTCTTATTTTTTGCTACAATGCGTGGGAACTACCGAAGCCGAATGCTTCCATTTTGAGTGATCTTTAACAACATCCTACATATGTATATATGGAACTGGTTGGAGGTTGTTGGCTTGATAAGATTCGAGGGCAAATGTGAAACGGTTAGCATATTTACCCCACTACGATGCTCCCGGTTTAGACAGTGATATGTCTCGGTAAATTTCGTGACTTTGCACTTCACGTCTCACCATTTACTGATTGGTTGGTCTTTAGTTCGTTGCATGCTGGTTTTCTCTTTGTTGAAGATGGCTAGAATATGGTACCAAAACGAGTCACCTTTTTGGGAGTTGCCAACCGTCGGGTATTCAGATACAGCTATCCACGAAGTGGCCAAAAGAATCTCGTCCTCCTTTGCCTAACTATTCTTCTTAAAAACCTTCTTTCCTTTTGATGGTGCCGGTTGTTTGACCGGCTCCGGTTGAGGTCGATTTTCAGTTGGTGTGGTGATGGTCGTGGTTGTTGTTGTTTCCACTGCAAAAACTATTGATATTGTTGTTGATTTAGGTAGAATTATTGTAGATTTGGTGATACGTATGATTGTTGAATTGGTAGTGGTGGCATTTGAGGACTGTAACATGATCCAAAATATGGAAATACACTTTGAGGTGTTGATGGTTGGTTTGATGATGCATTTGGTGAAATTGATGATGCATTTGGTGAGTTTGATGTGTGGCTAGAAGGAGATGGGGAACTTGCCAACCAATCAAAATTGTCAATGAAGTATGAATTTGAGTAAGAAGACGATGAATATGAAGTGTGAAAAAGTTTAAGATGAAGATGAACTTTATAGAGAATAAAAATGATATTGATGAAAAGTAAAATGTGAGTGATTGTATATTGATTGTGTAAAAAATTAATACTCTAGCATAGCATGCAAACTTGTTAAAAAAAGCATAGCATGCAGACAATTAAAATGCTCAGATATTTGGTGAAGCAAATTAAATGCCCCATGCAAATCAAATAATCAGTCACCACCATTCAAAAGATATGAGTTTGTTTAAAGCGGAAATAATAAATAAATGAAGTCTCAACCATCAACATGTAAAAAACTATAAAAAGGCATTAAAAGCTGCCCACTCCGATTACTCTAACCAATTTCTCCCTATATATAACCGCGCCAATGGCAGAAAACCTACCAAATTGAAAAAAAAATACTTTTGGAAATATATTTTCTTGCACGAACGCAAATATACCACACACATCACAAATTTAGGGTCACCATGCTCAATTTATACCACACGTACCATAATCCACATACACATACACACACACCATTTGGTGAAGACAAATATAACACATACACACACACACACTGTCAGGATCAAATTAATTACACCAAATAAACAATGATTCAAGAAAGATTAAAATTGTTTTGCAAAATAAACAACTTTAATTGACAAGGATGAACACAGATCAAATCAAAGAACAATCACTTTTCATTCACTAATCACCAAAGCCCCAATCTGCTAATCAAAGTGATTAAACAGACATACAATACTTCTCTATTGTAGGGATCACACCGATCTTAAGGCTCGAACTTTTTACAATTGAAAAACTCGTAGATCTCAAAAACTAATTATGAAAACCTAAATACAATTAAGCATATATACTAGTCTACGAGTTTTTCTCCACTTCTACCACTAACAGAATAATCTAATTACGAATAGATATACATTGAATCTATTCCATAATTATCATCCCTATAAATAAGCTAACAACCTTATCAGATCAATTAACAGCATTAAGTATAGAGCAGCACTATCATCTTCACAACATTAACCTCGCACAACACTAACTGTGAAGCAGTAGTAACTACTCAAGCAACACTAACCAAGTAAGCAGCACTAACCAAGTAAGCAGCACTAACTTTGTACTAGAACATTAACTTGAGTTAGCAGTATCAAACTTCAAGCAACATTATCTTGGCTTCAGAAGTATCAACCTTCAAGCAACATTATCTTCAACAACACTAACCATACTTAGAGTTTTCCTTATAAAGTTCTTATTCCAGCACACACACACACACCAATTCTTCACCATTATGCTTACCACACACACCATTCGTGGATTTTTTTTAAGGGATTACTTCTTCAAAATATATCCAACTATCCCCAATATACTATTGTATGTATCCACCTAAAAAATTCCTTTTGTATGTATCAAACTTTATTTTTTAGTCTATTGTGTGTATTTTTGAGTCTATTATGTGTATCCAACTATCCCCCAATATGCTATTGTGTGTATCAAAAATACACATAATAGACTAAAAAAAAGTTTGATATATACAAAAGGAATTTTTTTAGGTTGATACACACAATAGTATATTGGGGATAGTTGGATACATTTTGAAGAAGTAATCCCTTTTTTTAGATAGAGACAGTTTTGAGGTGCCTCCGCCATTGGCGGGGCTTATGTTTAGCGGAGGTTTACGCGTGGCATAGGTCCGCCATTGGCAGACACATTGGTTAGTTTGGTAAAATTGGGGAGAAATTGGTTAGGAAATAAAATTGGCATTAAAAATGGATAAAATAATTAATTTCTCTTTTAGACTACTCACAATAGTGATCTCCAACAATCCCAATCCATTAAAAGACAAAGAATTTTCTTAAAAAGAAAAATAAAAAAGAAAATATAACAAACAATATCAAACAATCTGCTCGTTCAACGATCGAAGATTGGGGATAAGATCTCTATACTAAAATGGCAAGTGTCATCATTTCATTGGTTAGTTTTAGATTTACAAGATAAAACTTATCTGATTAAAAATCAGCTTTACAAAAAAAATAAAAATTAAAAAATATACCAAATTTCATGGTTTTCATGTATAATAATCAAGTTTCTATCCCTGAAAATACCCAAACACTACAAAAGAGTTCAAGAGCCATTAAATGGGGAACCAAAGAAGTCATGGTGTTAATGTCAACATGAATCTACGTTAGTGAAGAACTTACTCGTGGCAAAAAAAAGAAGAAATAGATATCTTGGTCACAAGTGAAAGAAAACTATGAAGAAACTCATGCTGAAAATACAGACTTTCTGGGCATCAGGAATGAAAATCAAACTAAAGGTCGTTTTCACGACTTAATGAAGTTGGAAACAAATGGATTGTTGCGTACAAAGAGGCATATCAACAAAAAAGTGTTAGGTCCGATTCAACAAGAAATCAAAGATTAGATCATGAGAATCATCAAGCCATATGTTTTATTCAAAGGAACTTCACTGCTTGCACACACAATCACTTTGAATCAATTCTCATAACCTTTATAATAAGCACCAGACTCCTTTATATGCTAGGAGTTCTATACAATAAGCCCAAGCCCAAAGTCCAATTACATATTATTAGATATTACAATAAACCATATTCTTACTTTATAAAACTTTCTACTAACAAAAAGAAGCAAGAATGAGTATGGAGTATGTTGAGAAAGAGGCTCATGCAATTTTTGAGATGGTTAACAGTAAGTCCAATGATTTGCTTGTTTTTGACGAAGATATGTGAAAACATCCCAACTGGGATTTATAGTTAGAATGTGATGCAACACGTTCTTGCCCAGAATATGAAGTGGATGATGAAGAAAGTGGTGGAAGCACAAAAATATCAAGAACTTCAGAAGAAGGATATTATTTCGTCGAAACCAACCAAGAATCGCCAAATGTTGGTGGTTCAAAAGTTAAACGTCCTATGGGTAGAGACGCGACAAAAAGAAAAGGAAAAGGTAAGGCATCACATCTTCTTTAACTCCCGACTACTCTAAAGAATTTCTTGTATTGAACATCATAAGAAACAGTGAGGTTGAAATCATGACCAAAAGACTTGAATTTGAAAAGGAGGCAGAACACCGTTCTACGTATATTATTGGCAAAAGAACACATGTCACCAGGAGAGAAGGTGTTGAAAAAACATCTTTTGAAAAATGTTGTATTGATAGTGGTTTATTTGCATTTTAGAATTTTCTATATGTATTTTATTATTTCGTGTATCCGTTTGTAATTTGTTTTTCAACTGTGTTATCTTTTAATGTTTGTAATTTGTTTTTCAAGTGTGTTATCTAAAAAGGTTCACATGTATTGAACATGTGAGGTTGAATTCATAAGAAACAGTGAGGTTGAAATCATGACCAAAAGACTTGAATTTGAAAAGGAGGCAGAACACCGTTCTACGTATATTATTGGCAAAAGAACACATGTCACCAGGAGAGAAGGTGTTGAAAAAACATCTTTTGAAAAATGTTGTATTGATAGTGGTTTATTTGCATTTTAGAATTTTCTATATGTATTTTATTATTTCGTGTATCCGTTTGTAATTTGTTTTTCAACTGTGTTATCTTTTAATGTTTGTAATTTGTTTTTCAAGTGTGTTATCTGAAAAGGTTCACATGTCACTGTCTTCCAATTATGTGTTGTCTCTTTCACTCAGGTTCACATGCCACTGTTTTCCAATTATTTGTTGTCTCTTTCACTCAGGTTCACATGCCATTGTCTCTCAATTAAGTGTTGTCTCTTTCACTCAGGTTCACATGTCATTGTCTCCGAATTACGTGTTCTCTCTTTCACTTAGGTTCACATGCCATTTTCTCCTAATTATGTGTTGTCTCTTTCACTTAGGTTCATATGTCATTGTCTCCCAATTATTTTAAATTTCCTCTATATATTGGTTGTCTTTCAACAAAGACTTATACACCCACTAAAATGTCTCTCAACCAAAATTCATCACCAAAATCAGTTGACGAATTTGATTGATGACAAGCACAAGTTGTTCAACAAAACCAACAACTTGATCACATCATCGAGGATATGCTCTTTGTAACACCCAGATATTGGGATAAGTATAATTTAATGTTTGGACGAAATTGGTATTTCAAGAGGAGTAGAAGAAATTGGATTTTGGTCTCAAAATCTATATTTTATAGTGTATTTAGATAGATATATTTCTGTAAGGAGTTCAACGGTTTTTTCAGAGCAAAATCGGAGCTAAAACGACGAAGTTAGGGCCAAAATAATGATCACTGTGAGTTATCAAGTAAGTTTGGCAATCAAGTGAGTTTGTTCGCTAGTTTAAGCTCACGGTGAAACTAGCGACTACCTATGTTAGTTTGGAAGAAAAATCTCGGGTGAGTTTCACCATGAGTTTAAACTCATGGTGAAACTAGAAAATGCCTATGGACCTGCATATACACGATTTTTGGGGCACTTTCTTTATTTCTTCATATCTCTCTCATTTGTTCTCCGATTCAAATGGTTCTTTTTGCTACATTATTGAATTTTAGACCTCTTCAAGGCTAGATAAATAGATTGGAAAGATTCAAGAGTTTTTGTTATGAGTAACCCTCTCATCTCTCTCAATTTTAAGCTAGATTTGGTGTGTTCTTCATCTCCGCTCCTTTTCTCTGTCTTAGGTTTTATGTTCTTTGAGGTAGATGACATGTTTTGGAGCTAGAATTTAGATCATTGCTTGTAGATCTAAAGATTTCTTCAATGGAGGCTCAATATTTGGGGAAAACCTAGATTTAGCCTAGATCTAACAAGATGAGTTCAACTTGTTTTGTGAAAATGTTGTACATGCCAAAAATGAGTATTTATTATGTCCTATATATGTTTACTTCATATTTGTCAAATGTGGTGTTTTTGATAAGATTTGTATATTTAGTTTATCCGATTTTATAAATCTTGTATACACCCATATTTTGGGATTTGGGGTATTTTAATAAATAAATCATTAGTATGGGTACCTTTAAATGATTTATCATATAAATGGAAATTATTTGATGATAATGAATCTTAATGCGTGTGACTTGGAAAATGGATATTATGGTCATTGGACACTTTTAAAATATAGATGGCATAAGTTCATGTAAAAAAAAATGGTCTGCCTCAATCAATTGTGAGTTAATAATATCTTTGGGATATCTTCTTTTGTAAACGTCAATTAAATGCGTTTTGTCATTTTGAGGACCTTATTTAATGGTTAGTTAAGTGCTCGAACTTTTGACTCAGTTTTTGCCTTAAATGAGTCTTGGGGGGATTTGCCCGATTTAAATTGTTCCTTTCGAGCTTGGACAATTTATATGCATTTATAGCATATCCATTGTAAAATTACATGCTTTGGGTGCATTGGTCATCCATTTTGAGTCATGTAATTTAGACTGTGTTGCATTGGATCCATAGGCACGTAAGTTAGTCTTGTGTTTATGGTCCTGGGAATATTTACGAGGTTACACTCTGGGTCCTTTGTTTTATTAACATTATCTCTTCAACGATGTACAATGAGAGTTGAGCTCGGACGTGCTACCATGGTTGTAGGCACTAGGATCCCTGCCGTTTTGATTTGAGGTAATGCCCATGATTGGTAGTCCTTGAGCGCGCTAGCCCTTTTGGCAAAGTTCATGAATATATAAGCTAAGGTCAACTATGCTCATTTGGTGAACTTGGTGAGATGTCATAGGGACACTTGGACTTTTGCTCGTGAAGCGTGATGTGGTTAATCTTGTAAGACTGACATACTTATGTGTTCCCTTCACTCTCAACAAATACAGGTCTCCCCTGTTATTATTAAAGTCATTTTGGTTATAGTAATGCCCATGTCCTTTTATTGATTGGGTTTTGGCGAGTAACCGTAATATATGACTTTGACTTATTGAATCCCCTCCATATATCAAGGTTATGATTGAAGGAATACTCCAAACATTTTGGTGTTTGGATTTTAATCCTTAAAATATTGGGTTAAGTTCTCCAAAATGTATCCAAGTTGTTATCTTTTGTTATTGTGTGTATCCAACCCCGAAATCTACCATTTAATATACTGAAATTTCAAAACCTACCATTTAGTGTATCAAGAAACTTGTTTGGCAGGTTCGATGAACTTCGGCCATCTTTTTTTTCCATCGAAAACCCCTCTTCTTTCATCTCCTTCGAACTTCTCCCCCTTCCTACACTACATTCGTACCTTTCTGTTTCTCTCTTACTACTCTGATGAAAACCCCCACCCACTGATGATCGTTTTTTCGACGAAGGTGTGAGGTCAGGTCGTCGAAGAAGACGCCGGGAAGGTCAGGTCATTGGAGATGACGCCAACGAAGGCCTGGTCATCGGAGATGGAGGTCTGGTCACCGGAGATGGAGGTCTGGTCACCGGAGATGGAGGTCTGGTCACCAGAGATGGAGGTCTGGTCGCCGAAGAAGATGTCGACGAAGGTTTGATCACCGGATATGGAGGTCTAGTTGCCGGAGATGGAGGTCTGGTCGTCGAAGAAGATGCCGGTGAATGTGACCTGTTGGTCACCTGCTATCAAAGGTCATGATACACTAAACAATAGGTTTTGAAATTTCGGTACATTAAATGGTAGTTTTCGGAGTTGGATACAAACAATAGCAAAATGTGACAACTTGGATACATTTTTAGGATCATAACCCTAAAATATTTTGTGTGAGTTTTGAGTTCGGTTTCACAACTTATGTGGTGTTTCTATTTAAGTATTTTGTCACGAAAATGGGATTTTGGAAAAGATATCATTTTTGCATATTGAGATTTGTGACTTAATCAATATCCTTCCCGCTCTTACATTCTTAATATTGATAAAACTCTTGAACTCACTGGTGTTAAGCCTACCTCTTTTATTTGTCGGCATATGCATCAGGTCCTTGTCAGGTTGGTGCTAGCGACACTGTCTCGAAGAAAGTGCTAGTTAGAGACACGAGAAGGATTTAGCTTTTCGTTAACGTCTCCCGCATTGGAGATAGCGACCGTTATTAGGTTTAGTAACACTTGACCTTTATTTAGTCTTTGTATAAGACTTGGATGCTATTTTTTGAGGTTAAATCTAGATTTATAATTGAGGTATTTCAAGTATTTAATTGTAGAGAATGCATGTTAACCTTTATTTGGTGTACTAAAAGAAAATTTTAAATTAGTCGCTCTTTACAAATTTGAGGGTGTTACACTCATAAACTCATCCAATCTATTCGTAGGAGATCAACCTCCAAGAGCAAGCAGGAGGTACCGTGATAGGAAATGTGAGATAAATGAAGCACACTTGATGCAAAACTATTTTATTGACAATCCAACATATGATGAGGTGATCTTCTGAAGAAGATTCCGAATGCGAAGACCTTTATTCCTCCGTATAGTAGATGTTGTTACTACTAATGACGAATCTTTTCCACAAAGACCTGATGCCACAAGTAGACAAGGTCTCTCATCGTTGCAAAAATGTACTACGACCATGAGGGTGTTGGCATATGGGTAATCAACTAATGCAGCTGACAAATATTGAGAATGGGTGGATCCATAACAAGGGAAGCTCTAATACACTTCGTAGATGGGGTCATCTCAAGTTTTGGTGACGAGTACATCAGAAAGTCGAACGAAACTGATTTGACAAAACTAGTCTACGTTAGAGATCAACGTGGATTCCCGAATATGATAGGTAGTATTGACTACATGCATTGGGAATGGAAAAATTGTCCAAGTGCATGGGTCGAACAGTATGCTGGAAGAAGTAGAAAGCCAAAAATCATTTTAGAAGCCGTTGCATCATACCATTTATGGATATTGTTGGTGCCGAGAGGATGACCTTCAAACTAATAAAGATTGTAGAGGGGGGGTGAATACAATCACCACACAATTTGATATTTTTAAACTCTATTTGTAATAATGAACATAATACAGAATTTACAGATTGTTACGGAAATTAAAAAAGGTAAAATACCTATTCTAAACAATCTAAAGTTCACACAACATTCACTTTTGCATAAGTGAGAAAGAAAGAACTAGACTAAAAAGAAAAACAAGAACATGAGTAGTTTGTGTATATGTGTGTCATTAAAGAATACATACAATAACTATTTATACTCTTTGCATTAAATGCAAGTTGGATCACGTTTTACACGTGTTGTGTATTAGGTGGTTTGAAGTGTACTATATCATTATAATAAACACGCGTGGGTAAGTAACTCATATGAGTTGGTATAATGGATAACATATTTTTGGGCTGATAGGTACGGAGGGAACAATAGATAGACGTTTCTTTGTACTTCTGTCAAAAAAGTATTGTAATAATCAGAATTTAAGAATGATCTATTTATGTTAAAATAGAGAAGTTGGGGTCAAATTTTGTTAAGAACAAAACTTAGTGGCCAAGTTGTTATTTGTGAAAACTATCTAATGATGGGCTTAGGCTACAATTAGAATGATGACATGGGCTTGGCCCAGGGTATTTAAAGTAAGACTAGTAGGGTTTTTGCCATTTAGGGCAAAAACCATATTTTGGATAGAGTGTGTGTGCGTGCTATTCTGAGAGGCAAGAAGAGGACACTGTTTCATTATCTTCGTCATCATTTTCGGGGTAAGCTACCTTTCTTGATTGTAATCTAGACTATATTATGTTAGAGTTAATCTTTGGATTAAATCTTGATTAAGATTCGGGAGTTTCAGAGTTGTTTTGAATTGATTTGGGGTACCAGGTTCGATCTCCTCGAAGCCTGGGAAGAACCCCGAATCAGACTTGCTGGAAAAATCCGAGTCGGACTCCGGACGTTCTCCGGGTCGGATTTCGGGTAGATTTCGAGTAGGATTTTGAGAGATTTCAACCCTAGGGTTAGTTTTCTGAGGAAGATCCCGTAGTGGGTTATTCTTATAGAAACTAAAATTTTTTCGAGGGGCTAACCGGGTAGCGGAACCCCCGTGCTGTCTGCCTTAGGGGGTCATTTGTCGTAAGGAGTTAGCCGCTCTCTAAGAATGATTTATGATATTCTAGATCGGTAGCTGATTGGATAGACGAGGCTAAATGGTAGTGACTTATCAGAGATAGGCTCAGGTGAGTTCCCTTGCCAAATCTTTTGTGAAAACTGAAAATGTTTTGCTGAATTGTTATGAACTATTTACAGAATCCGATAAACTGTTTTATTTATTGAATGTTATAAGCATGCTTATATTACCGTTATGTGTTTAAATGTTTGGGAGTGAGTTTCATAGTGAACATTGAGTACGGGGGGCGGTACATCCTCTGGGTATGAGTGTGTGGTGTGGAGCACGAATATGTTTCGTCCTCCCTTATAAAGGCATCTACATGGGGGGCCTGCCACTAGTGGTTTTATTTGGATCTGGGGAGTCTGCTTGGGGC
>LUCG01119947.1:0-10689 GCA_001633085.1 Carthamus tinctorius
GAAACACTTTTTGGTTGTGAACGTGAGGACAGCCAAGAGCGCGACACATGGTGGATGACTAGGCGCCATGTCAGATCCACGACGGATAACTAGGCGCGATTCATGGGTGGGCATTGAATTAAAGGGGGGACCACACTCACAGCCGCCATGTGTCGCGCTCTCGGCTGTCCTCATGTTCACAACCAAAAAGTGGTTCACATTTGAACTTTCCTCTTATATTATATATAACTTTGTCTTTCGATGAATTGACTTTTAAAATCTAACTTGATCATTTTCCAACTATTTTCAATACCTTCTATTATATTCATCACTTTCAACTACCCCTTGTATTGAAAATATTTTCATTTTTAAGTCACTTTTACAAACATTTAATCACTTTATATACAAACATTTAATCATTCTAAAACCATGACTTCAAACACAATGATGAGATCACAAGTACTCTCATATTTGCATAAATCACATATTTTGTCATTTAAACCCTTGCATATATAATATAATTTTACTCTGATAATAATGTAATAGTGCCATATGATAAATCGAAAACCAATGACTAACGTCCACCACGATCATCGGCCCTGTTCTAAATACTGTTAGCACGACAAATAGAATGACGACAAGATCAAGTTTATGGTGCCACTACAATATCACAAATTATTTCATGATGACTTAATGACATGGTATGCAAATTCACAATCATGTATAACATGGAAAGGTATAACATGCTCAGTGTCTTAACTCTTAAACCTCAAATCATAGTGTAGCTCTTTTTCCTCGTTAATAACGTCAACTGAACTTCCAAAGTGAAACAACAAAGCCGAATCCCAATCTTACATCATATTCACAAACATCTATTCAAACTTACACATCAAACTGCAAAAATAATACGAAAACTAGATAACGTAATTGGATACAATCATGCCTGAACGTTAGCCTTGTTGCCGGCAAGGATAAGAGAGATCTCAAGCCCGCGACTGAACGCTTGATTAAACAGAAGCCGAGACTGGAACGTGGAAACAAACGGGAACCAAGACAACATGGCAATGGGTGCAAATATAACCATACCCATTCCAGCATCATACATTCTTGCAAACTCCCTCACCGAATCCCATAATCCTAAACTCCTCAAAACTCCCTTCCATGTCACCGCCAACTGTATGTTAAAACAAACAGATCCAACCCATCATCATTTACGACATCATTCGTGTATAATAATAGCAGATAGAATGCAGCGATAGTGAACTTACGCATATTATGGCCCACCCAGTAGCAACAAAAGCAAGACAGCTGGCAAACAAGTCAGGAACTGATAGTTCCGTAAAGATGACAACGAGGCAAAGGGCAGCAATCAGGCTTAGAGCTGCAACTCCTTGAATGAATCTCAAGAATAGCTGGAAGTTGGATCTTTTCGAGTTAAACGTGAAGATCTGTGAACGAATATAGCACCACATCAGTTCAACCATGCATGCTTTTCGATTAAATTATATTATCGGAAAGAAAACATAAAAAATAATACAGCGAAGGCAAAAAACAGAGATGAAATTAGGATACAAACCTTGAATATCATCACTAATCCAACCAAGACCACCCAGGAGAATCCATAAAGCTAATCAACACAGGAAGTTTGTCAGGATCAAGAAAAACTACTTTTAGTCAATTTGGTCATGTAGAAAGGGGAATAACTTGAGTTGCAATAACTTAATATCCAACATAAATTAGGTTAAATGTAAAGTGGAGATGTCTCAAAGCTGACTGACTAGATTAAGGATTAGAGATAAAATTGTACCGAAAATGAAGTATTTTTCCCAGTGAGATGGAGCTTGTAAACTATCCCATATTGAAATATGAAAAACCTCAAGCTCAAGATAGTTTCAAGTATCCGACCTCTGATTGTCTGGATATGTGCCTGTGAATAAAAGGAAGTAGATATAAATTAAAACAGGAACATGAAAGCAATAACTCCATGACCAAAAGAACTAAAAGATACAGAAATTGTTAATGTTTTTTCACAACAGTAGTTTGGGTTTACAGTTTAGTGCTGCTGTCATTTCATAGGGTTGATTTAAATTCAAAGCTTTCACCAATGAAGAGATAAAAGACCACAAAAAGGATAATAATAATAATAATACTTAAGAATCGACTGATCCTGAATACCCATAGTATTGTATTTTTAAAAATAAACTGCAAAGTATGATCAACACCATGAGTATAATGTAATATCAAAACCTGTTCTTCATCCCACCAAGATTCCCAACTATTGTCTCCTTTGACACCAACTCCACCTTTATACAGAAGCCAATTGATCCAATCATCAAAATCTTCCACAGTCCTGCTCACATGGCAACATACCGATATGTAACATCAGAAACCCGAACTAGAAGTGGCATGATCTGATCATTAAAAAAACAAAACTAGAAGAGGCATAAAGCATACTTTTGCCATTCAAAACCAGATGGGTTGAAGATATATGGAGCAAACAACCATGAAATCACAAGGAACCAACTGCTTAATGTCAGCAAAATGTATGAAACAGCACCTCCTTGTGTGTACCCGTAAGCAATATAAACAATAAGAAGCAATGCAACTTCCAGCCTGAGAAACAATTTGAAACACTTCTAAATAAACATGTTGCAAACTGCTGATAATTAATAAAGCAAATAGAGAAGATAATACTCACGCCTTGACAAAATGACTTCTTGAGTAGAGCCTGTAGTTATCAGCAAATTTGATATGTTGCACAACAAAGCCTCTACCAGTTGCTCGGTACTGTGGGATTGCAACAAATGTAACACGACTTGCAAATGCAAAAGTTGAATTATCTTTTCACACACAAATTGCATATGTAGTTTTACATACCTTAGCACCCCCATGTAAGATGGTTCGTCCAAAATAATGAGTTCTTGTTCCTAACGAGAAGGTAAAGAATACAGAGCATAGCTGAAGCTGCATCGTAATAAAACTGAAAATAGCCTGCAAAATACGACATCAGAAAAACCAAACAGTGGGTAAGCACTATTAGAGACAGCACATTCACACAATGCTAAAAAGAATCTAGACTACAATCATCTTGAGTGTGATTCAAGATTGATGCAAATCATGGCATGCAAAAACACAAAAACAGTGCACTTATAAATCAGTGTTGTTGCAAAAAGAATCTTGAAACTAAGGAAACCCAACTACTATCAATATCTTTGAACAAACCTTCAGTAATCCAGATTCGAGAATAAAACCCATGATCATTGGAACAGCGGTAAATATTCCAATCTGGACTAAGAATTGAGCATTTAAAACTGCATTGAACGCAGTATTACCCAACAACATGGATCTACGACTAATTCCCTGATCAAGTCCTGAGAAAGCCTGAAATTTCAATATACAACAATGCATTAATATCTACAAAAACCAGACCTGGATAGCGCAAAGAATTAAGTATTATGCTTAAACACAAAAAAAGTTCGAAAGTAAGGGAAAGGATTACATGGTTTAAGTTTCTGAAATTCTAAAGATAATTCTTACCCAGGAGGAAAACAATTGATAGAATATGATCTCATTGAGTTCAGTAGCAACATATAGTTTCCATGGTCTTAAAGGCAGAAAGAGAAAACATGATATCTGTATAACTAATTCTTATAAGAATTGTAGTCCATGTATTGGTCCTAACTTTATCAATCCTCATGCGTTTAATATCTTTAGCATAGATAATATTTAAGCTGATACTATCAATCCTCATGTGACTTCTGATTTTCTTTGGTGCAGGAAGCTAGGAGCAGCTTGTGCTGTTTCTGAGGGGAATATAGCTTGCACTTGAAAAGTACGTTTTTACATTAGTTTTTACTTTTTGTTTTAAGGATAAGAATAACCTAATCTATGTTGGCCGTAAGACAAAGATTCAAGAGTTGATTCTCGCATGAGGTTTCTACGTTCTTGGTACCCACTTAGCTCACTGACATGAATGTAACACTCAATTTAGACCTCATATATAAATTTACTATCAGAGGGAGTAGAGTAAAAAGTTACCAGGTATGCCCTCCCATACAAGAAAACGTAGACTGTTAGAACTGTCATCTGCATCCAAAAGAAGACCTCCATCAGAAAAGCACAATCACAGAAAGTAATGCTTCCGAATACAGCATGCATTAGAAGAAAGATCGAAGGAGTAGATTACCATTGTGCACAAATAGTAACCAACTGTGGTGAAGTAGAAAGAGAGCATTCTAAAAAAGTCAAAAAGTTGTCCAATCCTGTACACATCCCTGCTTAGTACTTGCTCTCCATTTCCACCGGCAACTTTACCTTCGAACAGGGCAATTTGATTTAACCCAACATCTCTTCCTTTACCAACCTACATATAAAATGATTAGGCGTCCATAGAAAAAAAAATCATAATTAGAAATATTCAGAAGCACCGTCACGAACCTGAATGTATTCATGATGTGTGATGTTACCCTGCCTCAAAGTGGAATTAAACCCTAAAATAATATTGGGTTGACGTTAGGGGACAGAAACGAGGAAACTGATTCTTATATCTTATGTTCCTTAAAATTGATTCAGCAAGCAAAATACTACAGTTACTCTATCACAAGTGACAACAATCAAGCAGTACACTTTAAGGACTACTATATCCATCAAGGCAAATAAGGCTGGCCTTTCCTATTGCTAGTTATTAGAAAGTCAGTGATGAAAGATGGTGATCAGCGTCTTTTGTCCAAGCAGATGCATCAAGGTGCTTTCTGTATCTGGCCAAAGCGGGTACAATCTTGAGACTCATTGAATTGAAAGTCGATCAAAATAAATGGGGTTTAGACAACTATAAATGATGTTCATTATGGTGTCAAGATTGAAAGTAAGAAAATCAATTCCCATTTCATGAACTGAAAAGGATATGTATCACAAGACTTTGTGCATTCTCTAACTATCACACAATCATTGCCCGCCATATACAAATTCCTTGGACATTTACACCAAAATTAGTTACTAATAGAACAAGATAAACAAGGGGGACAAAGATATTTCTGCGAACAACAAAAAGGAGCACATAAGTGAAACAGTTTAGTCTTGCCCGTGCTCACCTGCATATATATCTTCACTGATATTAATGACACGTGATGCCTTGCTTATTCCACCCCGAGAAATATGAAATATTCGATCGAAGACATCAGGATGTCCATAATGCATTCGGACTCTGCAATAAGAACCAATCGACCAAAATATCAGAATTTAACTTTATTTAAATCTAAGGTGAAAGGTGAGCAATAGTAGCAACATTAACTCACAAAGAGATGCATAAATATTTTTTATGTACAATTAGGAATCAAGTATATAGGATGCAATGAATCCCAAAATAAAGCAAGTATATAGGAACCACGTCGGGAAATATGAAATATTAACTCTGTTTCAAAAAGCCCATTGTCAGTTCAACATATTTCACACAGTTTCAGATTTCCTGCAAGTCAGAGGATGCACACTTAAGTGATCAACTGCTTTTATCATATCTTTGGAAATAAGACATCACACTCAATAAATCAACTGCTACATACAAAACTAATTTTAGAGTATGCAAGTTGTAGGAAACTCACTTGAGAGGATATGCTAAAACACGTTGTCCCAACGTTACAAAGCTTGTCTCTTGGTTTGACATAAACCAGGCCAGGGAAGAAACACTATACAAATATCAAGAGAAGACATTAAATAAAAATACAAATGAAACCAACAATACCTTCCAACTGGGGTTGTCTCTGTGTGTGTCCCCTTTTCTTTATTGGTTATTGGTTAATCAGGCAATACAGGTATTAACGAGATGATTAAGTAGAAGGCACACCTTCCAGTAAATACATGCTCTCTAACACCAAGGATAGTCGGAGGGCGTAATCCATGATCTGCTCTAAATTCCTCAAGAAGATTTCTCATTTTCATTGCCTCCTCAAGGTAATTGTCCTTCAAAAACAATATAAAAATGTTCAGAAGCAGCACACAATTTAAAAATAATAAAGCTAGATGATCAGACAACAATCAGAGCACTGAAAATTTCTGCTAGAACCCCATCATAGCTATAATGTACCGTTGACAGCAACATTCGACATGGCATGATGACACAACACAGCTGGGATGAACTTCAATATGTAAATTACAATCACCATTTACAAATTTCACATCTAAAAACTAAACCAGAATAAAAAGTAAAGACTGCTATTCCATAAGCTATGCATATTTCTCTAATGAAAATAAACTGTCGATGAAATGAGCAAAGGTATTTTCTAGTTGCATAGAACGGAATGTGAGGGGCATTATAAGTGATCCAATGTAAGTTGACCTATAACCTATATGTATGATGAGTGTTATTTCGAGAAACATAAATCAAAAGAAAATCAAACCAGATGTTTTCTTCTATCCATCTTTGCTACTTGATATTCTACCAAAGGTGAGGGATATACCGTGGTTTGAGGACAAAGGCATAACAGAGAAGGCAGAAAAAGTACCATCAATGTGATGTGTTGCACAAGTGTTGGTGCCCTGTTGGAGCTTAATGATTTTTTTCTTTTAAAGAAACATTTTGCTGTATTGGGCATGTGTCACAACCATACAGTACCCAGGTCAAAGAGTCTAGCAACTGATACTTTGACCTATCAGAAGTGGCCATGCTTAATAGCCACAAACTGAGAGGCCTCCCTTTGACTTATGCAATAACAGAAGCATAAAGAAAATATCGTAGAACAAAAACTACCATTACAATAGAAGAAGCCTAAAATAGAAAAGGAAAATGGACTCTCACAAAATACGTTCAAAGTTATTACTACACAGTAAGCTGCAGCAATAACAGAAGATGAAGTTGTCCTGACTAAACAATGGCAAAACACAGAGTTCATTGATGGTTGTGCATGAAATATAATATGCCACGGTGTGAATAAGTTATTTAATTGATTTACATTGTGGGTTACAGTCTGATGTCTTAATGTTCCTATATTTGGTAACAATCTCCACAAAGTGATGAATACTACTTAGCACAGCATGATATTATATATGTAAGCAAACTGATCTGGACATTTTTCTGTCAGTTCGATCTAATAAAGGACAACACCTAAAGAGATGAAAAAGACATTGCTATCAACCTAAATCGATCAGGATAATTCAAAGTTTGAACACGTATAAAAGTAGGGCGCTATCTGAGAAACATATACTACTTGTATGCAAAGTTGAATAAGACTGGTATACACGCTATACATCTAAATCAGCAACCAAACCATAAGGCACTGCAAGAAGATACATCATTAGGAAGGAAAGACGTGCATTGGGTGGCAGAAATAAGAAATGAAAATAGTACCTGGTTCATATCTATGGTCTGGACTGCTTCTCCACGAGTGAAAACTATTGCATGGTTTTGGTTCTCAGGCTTTCCTTCTCCAAGTTTCGGATCTCCAGGGAGTTTAATGGAATATATTTCCTAACAGGTATTATGTTCAATAAAATTCAGCTATTCATAGAACTGTAGATGAGATAATATGAAAATAGGCTTGTGAACTCGTACAAAGAATTTATGAAAGAATTTTCTGTTTAAGTCCTTTAACAATGTAGTTGTACTAGCACATGAAGTTGTTTGCGCATAGTTACCATGCATTATTAAAAACATCAACAAAATACACCACACAAAAGCTCGTGTTTATTAACAATCCCATGATGTTGCTGCACAGATCAAATCCTTTCCCGACTGCTAAATTGTAGAGCAGAGCGCACTTCCCCTTGAAATACAAAATTGGAAAAAGGAAATCACTGGATATGGCTGAATACCTGGTCTTTTCCATGAATATCAGCTTTCACAAGCTTCGAATAAAACGATTTTACGATCGACCCATCACTCCCAGCACTCTCTTCCACATGTATGAAAGCAACTCGAAGTGCCTCATTCCTGGAAAGAGAACAACCAATACACATTATCCAAGAGCTCCAGAAAACATCCACCCAACTGCCAGACATCATAGCCTCATGCGCCAAAGAGATACAAGCCATACAAGGGGAAAATACTAGGACTTCAATATACATACTAATCCTCAAAATTAAGCAAGCAGACTACAAATCAAGTAATAGATAATATGGATGCACCTGAGATGCAATCGAGAAATGACCCAAACTTTCTTTGTTGCAAGTTACAGAAGAGGATTATAAGTAACAATATGTGAAGTGATTTCCCCATTCATCAAGTTCTAGAGAACATAGACAATGTTGTGTTGCCACACTTAGACCAAGAATCATTAATCTATTTGGCAAGATGATCTCACATCACTAGATGGATCTGGAGTTAAAATAAATGTATATACTCCTGTTTTTTTTCTTTTCAGCAGGCTTGAATGTGTATGCCAGGTGGAATGAGAGAGCAAGCGCACCATCTCTGACCAGATTTTATCAACCTAGATCTGTTGGTGCTTCATATCAAACATTAATATGGGTCTCAAAGGGAAAAATCTGTTGTTCAGGACACTTTCTTCACCAGTAGTGTTAGCAGGCTGAGGATCCATGCCATTAGATGTTAGCTATAACTCCACAAACAGCAATACAGAACAATTTCACAAGGCATTGCAATAACTCCTCTACCACTCTATTGTTATTTTCTTTTCACTTTTCAGACTATCGTTTACGTTGCTACTGTAAAAATTCCAGCACCACCAAGCCAGAATTGCTTTCGACGAGCACCAACGTCACCACTGCAGCTAGTTATTACTGCTAATCACCAGTCATTGTTACTATTGCTGCCGTAAATTTAAATATCTAGAAAGCAAGAACAGACATTGTTGCTGCCACTACCACTAAGGGTGTAATTCAGCCAGTTTATTCGAAACAACCCCTAAGAATGGTGATGAAGAAAGAAGGTTGGTGGGCTATAATGAGATAACCCATTGTTGAGTCATGGGTAATCCCCCTCACTCCCTTAATGTTCTCATCTTTACTACACTATGTTCCTGAGCCTAGACTCTTATCTACTAACAACAAGAGGCTATAGATATCATTCCTCTCACAAAAGATTCATAGTTGGCCCTAAATAATTGGTGGGCTGAGTCTTCTGTAATAGAAGCTTAAACAACACATAAACAAAGCATCGAGTACCTTTGCAGTAAAAGGGCAATATCGGCAGCCTCTTTGTCCTTTCGTTGTTTCTGTTGTCCATAGATTTGGCATGAAACAACATATGTGAACTTCAAATCAGCCTGTGCTCGAGCTTCACGTGACAATTCAAAGCCTTGTGGTGAAAGTGATGCTTGAGGAATCCCATCTGTTGATAAAAGACAGCAAAAAATAAAACACAAAGGTTTTACATAAGCATGCTATCAGCAATAGGATCCAAGGAGTACCTCCTAACGATCTATCCTCCAAATAACTTTGAAGCATCAAAGCCCTCCTGTAATACATCATACCACGCACTATATGCCAAAAAAATGGTACAAGATAATCAGAAGTGTTATATCAGGAAAAACTCAAGTGGTTCAACATCAACCAGGGAAAATTCATGATCATTTTGCACAAGCAACATATTCGATCATGCTGAATTTAAAACAAGTACTGAAAAATCTGACCTGTCCTAGCTAAGGTCTGTCCTCGATAAGATACCCAAAATCGAAGCTCCAATGCGTCGGTAGAGCTTTCTTGGAGCTCCGCATCTCCAGTATTAACACGGCCAATTCGTTCCAAAAAATTCTCCCATTCGTCTAGATATGAGAAATTGTGTTAGCTACAGCTCAAGTAACGTATCCTCAAATCTATATATATATATATATATATANAAGAACGTAAGAATACATGTATCATATGTCAATCATTGATAAAGAGAAATGTGAGCACACAAGTGCATCTTCATAATGATTCACATATGTATCATCTTTTTACGTTCTTACCATTTTTGTCTTTCTTGCTTGAACCACACTATAGCTCTGTGTGTGTATACATAGGGTCAGGTTCGGAGAAAACTACAAAAAAATGCAAAACTAACGAACACCCTAATAACCACTCATGTGAATAGTATGCACATGTGCATACCATACAGATGAATGGTTATTAGGGTGTTCATCATTTTGGATATAAGTACAATAGCCAGCTCTATCACCAGTTCACCACCAATATTCCTTAAGAATGATAGCAAGGGTAAGACAACCGGAAACCACTTTCGAGACGGATTTGATCCTATAGACATCATATGCAATTTGTGTAGAAGAAAATCTATACAAAAATGACGAGTCTTTTTATTGCAAGAATATGTTAAATTCCTCCATCCTGTTTCTTGAATAGCACAGAGTATGAAATCAAGGTATCTATATTTTCTTTCATAATTTTGTGCTTTTAACTATTGTCATAAATAGTGGCAAAGCTTTTGAATAAAAGCTTACCTCTATCCCATGGGGTAGAGAGTTTGTTTCCTGAAAACCCTGGCTTGTGAAAAGTTTGGAAAAAGAAGATTTTGAAAATTCAAAGAAGTGCTCGAGGCATTTTTTGTAACGTGCAAAGAGTTTAGTAAAAGTGGAACACACGAGTACAGAAGGTGCTTATCAACTAATATCAACATGTAGATATAACTAAGTGGGTGTTTGGGAGTGCTTATCAACAGAAGTGCTTATCAACTTATTAACTTCTCCAAAAAGTTAAAAGAAATTTGTCTTTTTGAATATCTCCTTATTGCTTTCCCAAAAAGTCATAAGCACTTTACCCAAA
>LUCG01119978.1:0-10313 GCA_001633085.1 Carthamus tinctorius
TGAGATCACTTCTCTACTTCGCATTTTTTTAGCACTTCTCATTTGAACCTAATACTACATATTATATACATATATATAGATTATAGAGGTGGGTTCATACGAGAACCATGTCAATTTAAGAAAACGTGAGGACGAATCTCAGCCNTTCATGGGAGGGTAGAGATTATTAAAGGAGGGTGACCCGGTCAAAGCTGCCTTTATTGACCGGATGAGTGGCCGAGATTCGTCCTCACATTTCCTTAAAAAGTTATGTTTCTCGCATGAACCTTTCTCTCTCTCTCTCTCTCTCTATATATATATATATATATATAGAGAGAGAGAGAGAGAGTCGGGTTCAAGCGAGAAGAGTGCTTATTTAAAAGAACACGAGAATCAACGAAATCAGATATGATTTTGCATTAACGGGCGAAAAGCCAAAATTAGCCACATGGGTGACTTTGACCATGACTTGTAAAGTCGCGTGAATCATATATGATTTTGTTGGTTCTCATGTTCTTTTAAAGAGGTATTGTTCTCGTTTAATCCTCCCTCTCTCTCTCTCTATAGACTTGGGTTCACGTGAGACCAACCTTTTTCTGTGAGACCACAAAATACCAAACCTTCAGAAGAAAGCATTATGTAGGTCCAAAAAACCTAGAACCTTCACAGTAAAAACTCTTTGAAGGTTAACCTTCACAATGCTTTCCTGTGAAGCTTAGTATTATTTTTGTGGTCTCACGTGAACCCAACCACACACACACACACACATATTATATCGTATGGATATTAGAGAGTCACGTAGGCAGGTGAAAGAATTGTGGAACATTGGTTTTTAATTTGACATGGGTAGTTTAGCAGTTTACCAATATTGTCTCATCTACTAATACTGAGCACCTTAGATCTTCATAAGGCAAAACAATAGTAGGCAGTTGAACTCAACAGATTAAAGGTTTGCAGAGGTTATGAGAATCAGCAAAAAGAAAGGATGTTTAGAATCCAATCTAAAGAAATAACTATCATGATTAAGAAAAATCATTTTCTAAGCCAACATCATCACCTTATTTGGCACAAGAAAGATGAAACATATCTCATCACATAGAATAAAGAACCACAAATTGGTCTTCAATCAAGAGCTTAACAACAGTATGCTGATTAACTGGCTACGTGCAACTCTCTATCACAGTGGAATTCTCAGTGGTTGGTTTCTACGCCTAACGCGCGTCTACTTCCTTTCCTTTCGGAAAATTCCCTGACAAGAACATCCCTTGATACTTTTTCTCCCATGTCAGTTCAACCTTTGGAGACCCTTTTATAAAAAATTCCATCTTAGTGTGGTTCTGAAGCTATAATTTTGGCTTTCAAATATATTGAGTGGGACCATGCTAGTGGTGAAGGAATCCATCACCCCATGAGAAGTCATTATGTGCAGGTTCCTTATCTTACGGAACCAAAGGCTTGAACCAGCTGCAAAGATAAGTATAAATTGGGCCTACGATCAAATAGACTCGAGAATCCTACAGTCAATTTTCATGCCAAAAAGATTTCGGGTTGACCCGTTAAGACATTTTAATCATACATACCTCTACAAGCAGATTAACGTGTTAAGGACCACCGGACCACATTGCAAAAAGAATTCCACCGTTTAGGGAAGCTTTATACCTGAAATCATTTGAGATGATAAGGATTCTACAATATCAAAAGAATGGAGTATTTTATACACATTCTTGGTGCAATTAACCTTCATATCACCCATAACATAAGCAGGTCCCTCCACCTTGCGTAGTGGGGAGGATCTTAAAGTAGGACTTAAGCAAGTTGTCCAAATGAGGCCACCATCACTTTCTGTTTTTTCCTTATTTATGTCAACAATAATAGTTTGATAGAAGAAATTATAGCCTCTGAAAAAGGCTCACTTTTCATCTCCTTTTAGCTAGTCAAACCGGATTCTTTCGATGCGAGAAGGTAGAAGGCTGGTCCTCATGTATCGTTATCATAAGAGCATAATGTTAACCTCTCTAAAAATGGCATCAATCAGTAAATATCCTATACAGAATGTATCCTTGTATATTGAATTTTTTTTAAAGTCATCATTCAAGAATTTTGGTGTCTGAAGTTGACAACTGATAAATGAACCATAGGCAGTAAAATGAAAATTTTAATGATTGGGTCTTGTGGAGAACTTGAACAACTAAAGCCAGAAGAACACACTCAGGGCAACAAGAAGAAAGCGTGATCTAAGCTCTCATCACAAGAAAAGAGCTCTGAAAACAGGTGTTGGGGAAACCAGTATTTTGTGATATGAGGAGTTTAAGAGAGTATTCATTCTTACCATTGGATCAGAGTATTACTTGCTCTTTCTGCCTGAAAAGGATAGCTGGACACTGCATAAACATGATAAAGTAAGACTATAGGCAATATAAGCATGGCCGAGGAGAAAAGCTGCACAGGATTTAAGGTTCATCTTTTTTTAATGACTTGAGAATTGCCGATAATATCTGATCTTACAATTTGGGCTGGATTTCTGGTTAGGAACTCTGCATAATCATCGTCTCAGATCTGGGAGGCACACGTATGAATGAATCTCTAATGCTTTTCAAGATCAATTTAGTACTTGAGGAGTTATGCAGCAGTATACAGCGTAAGTTGAGTAAATGCTGTCAAAGATTAGAATAAGATTACACCAGAAGTAACTAATATATTTTTCTACTCAGCTATTCTCCAACTCAAGAAACCCGGAGGAGAGCTTATTTTATGGAACCATTATTTCTGCTCTACGCTTCTAACAAGTAAAACCACAGGTTTCAGTAATCAGATTGTATATTGATATTTTAGAGCAAAAATAAGACAAAAGTATAAAGAAAAAGAACATATTTTGCAACTTGAAATCAGAGCAGTTCTTTATAAGTGATTGAATCATAGGCCTTGATCAGAAGTGGCATGCCTTGCCAATGTATCAAATGACATCAATCCTAAATCATTTTAGCATTCATGATGAAACATAAATACAATGGACTACCATGATATAAATTAAGGTAATTTGGTAAAGCACATTAATAAAAAAAATGTAGCTCATAAGGGTATCAAATATTTCATTAAGCTCACTGGGCACTGGCAAAGGTGTAATACAAGATTATTTAAACTTTTAGCATATGTTAGTGCCTTGGGACGTATAGAGAAAACTACGAGTGTAGAACCCTTGCATGATAATTTATGAAACAATATCCAACCAAAGATGGCATAATATCTTACATTGTCAAAATTCATGGTGTCAGCGCATCTATCTTCTATCCTAATGGGTAGGCTTTGAATTGGGGATCTAATACCAAAAGCTAAGGTAAGTGCCATCATAAATCCACTTGCTGATGAATTGATGATATTATAAAAGACAAAGAATAAGACTTTGAGGAATAGATAGGATTTTCTATTTACTACTTTTCACAATGTAACTGGCCTCACTTGCTGATGTTGTGGCTGCCAATGGACCGAATAACATAGTGTTGTACGTTTTCATAAAGATAAAAAAAAATTATTATTCTCCAGCTTGCTCCACCTTGCCTCTTTCTCTTCTTATTTATAGGGAGGCAGCATGGCAATCTAGTGCATACCATCCCATTGACTTCAGTCTTCTCCTTTGACTAAGGCATTTTGTTCCTTCTGAAGATTAACCCTCCATTTCCACTTCAGATCCTTCTTTCCCTTCATATACTCTAGTTTCCCGTACCTGTAAACCTTCCAATACCCAAGTAATGGCATCCAGTTCTATGACATCTTCACGTAGCTCTGGCTCCTCATGGACACCGAGACAAAACAAGCAGTTTGAGGAGGCTTTAGCTTACTACAACAAGGACAGTCCTGACCGCTGGCATAACATTGCCAGGGCTGTAGGTGGAAAGTCGGTAGAGGAGGTGAAGAGGCATTATGAAATCCTTGTGAGGGATATCATGCAAATTGAATCAGACCAAGTGCCTTTACCCAATTATAGGGATATTGGAAGCAATGGCCGTGGATTTGCAAACGAACAGAGGTAGTTTTCTTTTCTTGCCACTTCGGCATCGATGATTATGACGTTGCTATTACCATTTGCAGGCTTTTAAATCTTCTTATAAGATAGTTTTTCATAGAAAATGCATGAGAATGGAAAATAGTTTGAATGTTTCCAGTGGAACATAATAGAATATACTCGATATAGATGACATGCCGCCATAATCATGGTAAAAGCAAGTTTTATAATTTGTCCATAATAGATTTTCATATATTGATTCTCAATTCGAAGACTTCTATTAGCATGCATGTCATCATAGTACAATGAGGTGCTGGAATGTTAATTTTCTGTTTTCAGAAGGTGGAAACAATGACAATCACCATACCTTTATTAGAAGAAATATTTCTCAGTTATCTGCATCTCTATGCTTGTCTTCTTCTGTTATTTTATTAGGCCTCTTGTATAGCATTTGAATTTTAAAAGAAACCACATGAAATCCAATCCTACTTGTTTTGGTCACATGCACATGGTCCAAATCTATACTTTAAGTTCAACTCCCCAAGTTGCTTGTTCTGCATGTTATAAAATATTAGCTAGTGACCCTTGTCTTGATAAGGGTGGACACATGATGGACTAAATATTTTATAAGCTTATCACATTCCTCAAGAGGACTCCATTAATCCAAGCTTAAAATCATGGCACTTGTCCTTGGATCTGGCTATAAATTTAAGCGACACTTCCCACTCGACACTTTCCCAATAAGGAACTTTTTTTTCTATTATAGAGGTCGGTTGGCATGTCGGTATGAAGTCAACTGCCAAAAATGGTCATGACCATCTTATAAAGCATGTCCTCACCTGAGCACATGTTAATGGCTGTGAATAAAATATTGATGAACAAAGTCATTTGTTGGATGCTTTCAGGAACACATCTAAAGGCAAGTCAATAAATGTGATGACAGAGACATAAAAGAAGGAAATATATTTACTTTAAATAACTAATTCATGTAAAACAATCAAACATTGTCCTTAACTCCTTAGGGAGATCAGAGATGTAAAGAAAACATTAGACAAAGGCCTAATGCAATCAATCCACCATTATGGGTTTTAAGTTGGGATGACTTTCAAAAACCATAACAGAGTTGGTAAAAATGTTGCCTTTTCTCACTCAATTCTTAAACTGTCAACAGGCTTCTGAAGAATCTGAAGCTATAATGAAGCTATGGGAAGCTATTTCTACTATAACAAGGTTCATGGAAGGAAGAGCATAAAGGGTTATAGGAAGAAAGAGGTGGATTATGTGTGTTTGTGTGCATTATTTTCATTATGTTCCTTAATTTGGTCATGCTGTCAATTGTCATTGCAATCTAACTCAAAAATGGAGTCTAAATTTGCAGAAAAAACGCATGACAAGTATTATGTAATAATTTTTTCCCCCTAATTGTAATGTATTCTCAAGTCTAAAGAATGTATCATATTGTGTGAAAATCTTCATCTTCGATGCATTCAAATGCAGAAAACTTAAATTAACCAACCGCTTATGATAAACAACGAGTAACCCTCAACTTCAAAATTATCTGCTCTGCCTGTGTATCACCAAACCAACAGACACCGATGGAGAGACCATTAATCAATACAGAGAAACCATAATCAAAGAATGCTTAAGCGAATAAAGCTTAACAAATAAGTAGGGGAAGTTTTCATCCTCATATCATCTGGATTATTTCAAAACGAAGAGCTATTGGATCGCTAGGTCACTAACCTTCGAGAACGATGGTGCAATTTCCATGGTTAGTAGTAGGAAGTGAAATCGTAGAAAATCTCCGCAGTTCGGCTAGCAGATTTTGGGAAGGTTTTGTATGAAGAATGGCATAAAATGTTGGATTTTTATGTGAGAATGATTGAATCGAGTCTAAGGCTAACCGTAGCGCCCTTGCGGGCTCAAGGGGGCTGGGGTGATGGGTGGTATGGGGGCGGGCTCTTGGGGTCGGTTTTCACAATCCTCTCAGCCCTCCCAATCCTCCTAACCTCATCAGCTGATATATCAGCTTTTCTCCAACCCTTTCTTAATCCTCTTATAACCCTCTATAATCCGTACCCCAATTCTCTCAACCTTCTCACACACAACATACACACACAACACACATAAAAGAGCGGGTTGGCCAACCCCCCTAACCTGGAGCCCGTCGGGACAAACCCTCGCGTACCCTAACCCGTTGCTTGAAATGAAGTCGGCGGCTTCAAAGCCCGCCAAGCATGCTATGCGCTACGCATAGCCTAAGCCGATCAAACATATTCTCTCCAATCTCACACACTTACTTTTTTTTTAATAATTGAAATATATGTATTGGGTATTTGGTTTGGTGAGTTGTGGTACTTGATAGAATGGGCTCGGTAGGCTTATTGTGGGTAAAGCTGATGTGGCAGAGTGGGCTTGTGAGCTCGATGGGCTGTGCTGCTGATAGCCTAACACCATTGAATAAAATATTTTTGGTTTTTTTGGCTTAAAGTGTTCCAATAGCATTGTTAAACAATTTGCTAAATAGAAAATTTTGAAATTTTCTATAAACATAAGGATATTTCTAAAACCTTTAAAAGAGAAAAGAAAAACATTATTTTAATATATTTAAGCAATAACATAATTAATTGTCAATAAAATTTAAAAAATTTATTGAAATAATAAATATAGTATATATTTTAATAATATAAATGATGTTATAAAATAGAAAAGTTGTTATAGATGGAAAAAAAAACTTTAAAGTTTTTGAACTTTTATATTCCATTTTAGAGAAATTATAAGAAAGTTGTTGGAGATGCTCTTAGACCATCCACATCCGTAAACTCCCTTGCCAATCTTGTCAATCACCATATCAGCATCATATCAATTTTCCACTATCTTACCAAAACCTTGTCAATCTTTACCAATTCATCCACACTCATACCAATCTAAATAATTAATAAAAAAAGAAGAAGAGAGAGATAGAGAGAAAGGAGAGAGAGGGTGGGGTAGCGTGGTCTAACCTCTCGGCAACGCCATGCCGATTTCTCTCCATATCGATCGACCACGGCGGTGTAACCAATGGTGCCGATCGGCAAAACAGCCTTGCCGATTGCATACTGAGGCCGGCCTCGACTTAGGTGATAGTTGGAACTTATTATTTAGTTCATATACGTTATTTATGTTTATATGTTAAGAGTCTAAAATGAAAAATAAAAAAGTAATTAAAAGTATAATTTAAATGAAAATGAATTAATGAGAGATTTAAGGAGTGTGTATGTATGTGCTAATTGAATTGATAATGTAAATTGTTTTTACATACATGTTTAGGTGGAAAAATATTGAAATCGTCTAAGCAAAGTATGACACGTAGCATGCTAGTTACTTAATATATATATATATATATATACACTAGGTAAATAATGGTAGAAAACTTATATTACAAACATAAATGATACATAGAAATTACGATACTACTTTGATAACATGAATTGAATAACAAATAAATTCTTGATATAATTTAAGATATAGCGTACTTAAAAAGATGAATATTCAAATTAAATTATAAGAGTTAAAAATACGACATAAAACATTTTATTTATATAACAATCAAATGATTCATATTATTTCAACTCATCTATGTAAAATTAATATAAATTCAAAATTATAATTTAATGTTTTTGGGTCGAAAAAAGAAATAACGTAATTATAAACAAACAAACAAAAGCACAAAACATGAAGAACAATAAAGAAGATGATGAAATGATCGATTAAAATTGAAGAGAAGTAACAGAACTAAGAAGAAGAAAGAAGAAAAGTAAAAACAAAGGAAAAGGGAGTACCTGCATACAAAGAAAAATAAGAGTTTAAGCGATATTTATAATTTTGAAATAGTTTATTCTATCCACCTCTTTTTAAAAACCCAACTAGTTTTGAGATATTGTAGTTTTTTTTCTTAACAATAGAGATTTTAGTTAGTAATTATTAATATTTAAAATAAATAGATAGAATTTTAATATTTAAAATAAATAGATAGAGATGACACGTGTTAATAGTTAGGCTTAAACTATTTAGGATTTTATATTTTTAAATATTTAAAATAAATAGATAGATTACTGATTAATGGTAATAAATAAAATTTTGATTGATTGTATGCTTTTTCTTCCAAACATATACATATCTATAATTTATTATGTTGTCTTCAAAAAAAAAATATATATATATATATATATTATTAATTAATAGTAATAAATAAAATTTTGATTGATTTTATGTTTTTTCTTTCAAACATATATATACATATCTATAATTTATTACGCAGTGTTCAAAATAAGCTATATAGAGTTTTATACTTTTAAATATTCAAAACAAATGACTTTCTTTATAGAGATATAGATAAGAATGGAAGAAAGCTAAATTTAGACATGTCAATAATTATCTTCCATGGAGATATAGATTAGAATCGAAGGAAGCTAGACTTAGAGAGATGTCAATAATTATCTTGATATATTTTATATTTTTAATAAATAAAAATATTAAGTTTATGCGAGAAAATACAGATTTCGATTCACGAGAGAGCGACATAAGAGTAACTAGGTTGCCACGTGTTGCTCTCTCGTGAACCGAAATCAGTATTTTCCCGCCTAAATTTGAACCTGGCCGTACTTTTTACTTTAAGTTCATTTAGACTTATCTGATTGACACATGTCCTTTATTTAATAAATCCCACTAATTTATTTTATATAAAAAATATAATCAAGATAATCATTGAAATTTGAATTATTCAAGTTAATCCAGTAATTTATTTAAAATATAAAAAATTATAAAATATAATCAAGATAATCATTGAAATTATAATTGTTCTAGTTAATTTTTACATTGTATATAAAAAATATTTTGACTAATTAATTTTATTAAAAACACGAGTTTGACTAATTAATTTTATTNTTTACTAATTAAATTATATTTATACTCAGTACTTTATAAATTATTTTATTAATAAATCACAAATAAAAACTTTTAAAGAATTATTATTTCAGTGTGTGTGTATATATATATATATATATATTATTCTTGGGTTTAAATAATAAAAAAGCTATGTTCGGAGATAAGGAAGTGAAATAATTGGATGTATGATATTTTGCAGTCATCTATATCTCTGTGGCTTCTCTTACGTTGTGTATATATAGATATATATTATATGTATATGTATATGTATGAACCAGGTTTCATGTTTTCTAAGTCTGGTCGACAACAAAGCTTCATCTGACATTTTCTGTCTTCTTAAATTCCAGTGCTGATAAACTATTCACAACTTACTTCCAACAGATTTCAATTTCCATTCCTCATATTTTTATTAGGTATGTTTCCCTTATTTCTTTGATTAAATCAATTGGCCTTCAACTCATTATAACTTTGATTCTTTTTTGGAACATGGAGATAGCAATAAGTTTCAAGCGGAACTTCTTAAAAGTAAAATTTGAAGTTTTATGGATGTTTTCTTTATATATAGATTTATTGTATGTTATAGACATGCAAGATGCTATTGATGTTTCTTTATACTTATTTAATTTAAGTTGTACGTTCAAATTAATTTTTGAAGTGCATATAAAAACATAAGTTGTTTTATTTTGAATTTAGTTTTATTTTGACTGATTAATTTTATTTTGAATAATAAATGATATTAATTTCAGATTCAAGAAACTTTGCGCTGCATAGCGTGCAAGTATAATCTAGTGTGTGTGTGTGTATATATATATATATAGAGAGAGAGAGAGAGAGATAATCATTTGTAAACCAACAAAAGGATACAAACCATGTAAACCAGTCTGCACCATTGAAAACGTAACCGCATCTATCTAAACCATAGGTCATCCCCCATTTTAAGGTGTATATTCATTTTTTAATTTTTTAAAAATGTAATCGCGTTCATCCCAACCATTGATTGTTTAATCGTTTGGTATAGATTGATTTACATGGTTTATACTTTATATATACGAAAGTTCGACTGAAAACTCATCTTTCGTTGCGAACGTGAGGACAACCACAGCGCAACACATGTTCATTCAGTTTGAATAATGCAGAATTATTCAGACTGAATGAGACACATGTCGCGTTCTCGGTTGTCCTCATATTCGCAAGGAAAGATGAGTCGTCATTTAAACCTTCTCCAAAAAATGAGAAGTAGAGAAGTGATCTCCACCACTCATATATAGTATTAGGTTCAAATGGGAAGTGCTAAAAAATGAGAAGTAGATAAATGATCTCCACCACTCATCCAGTCAATAAAGGTGGATTTGACCGGGTCACCCTCCTTGAATCGTCTCCACCCTCCATGAATCGCGTCAATCCTCCG
>LUCG01120023.1:593-10749 GCA_001633085.1 Carthamus tinctorius
GCTCGGCTCGCTTCGAGCTTATAATGATCCGAGCTCGAGTAGCTCGCGAGTAGCTGGGCTCATTTACATCCCTACATTTTAGCCATATATCATATACCGGCTAAATTATGTTAAAAAAATGTGTTTCAATTTAAACAAATCACACCATTGTAATCATATCGTTTATACGTTTGAAATGAGCTCAATATTGAATATTTTTTGATGTAATTATTATAGTATATAATATTTTAAAGGAAAGATGAATAGTAAACTATTATCATAAAGTATAATTTTAGTCCATGTGCAATATTTATATTTTGGCCCTATAAAGTTATAATATTTATTTACTTTATACTTTTTAGTTTTTAATATTTCATTTTACGTTTTAGTCACATCGTAAAATATGTTTTAATTATAACAAATTGCGGCATTATAATCGTATTGTCGATAATTCGAAATGAGTCTAATATTGAAACTTTTTTTATGTAATTATTATACTATATAACATTTTAAAGAAATGATGAATAGTAAACTATTATCATAAAGTACAATTTTAGTCCCTCAAAATATGTTTTAATTATAACAAATTGCGGCATTATAATCGTATTGTCGATAACTCGAAATGAGTCTAACATTGAATTTTTTTGATGTAATTATTATACTATATAACATTTTAAAGGAAAGATGAATAGTAAACTATTATCATACAGTACAATTTTAGTCCACGTCCTTTGATATTTATAATACTTTTCGTCCTTGATTTTTAAAAACTACTTTTTTCATCCTTATGGTTTTTATTTTCGTTCCATTTTCATCCCTCCATCTAACTTTGTTAAATTNGTTTTAGTCATATGTCATGTATTCGTCAAAATATGTTTAAAAAATACGTTTTAATTTTAACAAATTACATCATTATAATCGTGTCGTCAATACCTTCAAAATCAGTCTAATATTGAATATTTTTTTATCTATTTATTTTATTATATACTATATATAGCACAATTATATATGTCTTCAAAAATATTTGAGCAGTTAAAAAGTTCTTAATCGAACTTTTATTATAATAATAATAATAATAATTTATTAGAGTATGCTACATCTTTCTCTCCACCGATTCATCATCATCTTCTTTCTTTCTCTGTTTTAATTTAAACAAATAATGTCATTATAATCGTATCGTCGATACCTTCGAAATGAGTCTAATATTGAAATTTCTTTATCTAATTATTTTATTGTATACCATACGTAGTACGATTATATATGTATTAAAAAATAGTTAAGGGGTTAAAACCGTCACTTAATCAATGTTTTAATTTTAAAAAAAAATTAGCCATATATCGTATACTGGCTAAAATATGTTAAAAAATGTGTTTCAATTTAAACAAATTTCGCCATTATAATCATATCGTTGATACCTTCGAAATAAGTCTAATATTGAACATTTTTTGATCTAATTATCTTATTGTATACCATATATATTACGATTATATATTTACTCAAAAATAGTAAAAGGGCTAAAAACGTCATTTAATCAAACTCATTAATCAAAATTTTATAATAACAATAAAAAAATAATACGAATCTATTATTCGAATTGTAAAAGTTACAGTTTATCCCCTTTGGTTAATGACACTCATTAGTAATCATCATTTCAATAACTTTAAATCGTCTACAACTTTAAAATTTGGTTACAAAAAACGTTATATACATAATGACCCGCGGCGAAGCGTAGGTATCAAAACCTTGTGATCTACTACTATTTAATGCAAATACAAGCTCTTAAAAAATCTAAATATCCAAATAATCTGTTTTAACCATTTGTGGTTATTATTGTTAATATATAAACAACACATTGTTAACATCAAGTTTAAAGGATCCCACTTTCTTGATCAACCAACGCGATAACACTTTACACTTTGGATCATAGCCATTATAATGCTTACATGGCATGGATCGTTTCTCAGCCAAAAGACACTTCTAACTAGAGGTATATACGAGTTTAGTTGGGCGTTATCATAAATTAAACAACCTAACTCAATTACGATAATTTGGAAAGAAAAAAAAAGAACAACCCAACCCAGGTCGCCCAACCCTTGGGTTACACTTTGTAACGAGTTGTCATCGTTCTTTTAAATAAGCATATGTCTTCGATCTTTGGAGACTTATAGAGTTATTGTCCATTGCTTGATTTATACATATAGCAAATGTACTACAAATGATTGTGGTGACTACTGGCAAAAGCCTAGGCGAATGTCATGGAATGTCCCATCTACCCGGGTTCGAGTCCTATATGAACCTTCCCCCACCCCCCTCCTCCAAAAAAAAGCATGGATCCTATCAGTCCGTCGCTAATCCGTCAGATATGCTAAATTTCATTGGTGATAGTCCATCGACCAAAAAGTGGTGGGTAATCCCCTAGTCGACGGGCCTATCACTGACGGATTAGCGACATACCTTATCAGTATGGATTAGTGAGGGACCTTATCAGCAACGAAAGCGACGAACTTTTAATGACGGATTTTGTCGGTAATCTAGTGTTGATTTTTTTGCTAGTTTTTAAACAGATTTAATTTAAATACTGCATTTCCTATATATTTTGTATAAAACATGTCCTAAAATTCAAACCAAAATTGCCTAACAACTTAAAATTAACCAATTCATACAAATCAAAATACCAAATTCATACAATTCAAATGCCCGATCAGTATGCAATAATCTAACTAGGGGGATGGGGGAAAAGTGTGTCCATGTTGCTCCACAAACCAGTTAGATGAATTGATAACGAGACCTGATCTCTAGATCTACCCTCCTCTTTCATTCGGCGTCTACCTCCCCAAATAGTGATCCTCGCTTCCCTTCCTCATCTATCCTTGCCAGTTTCTCTTGCAGCTCAACTACATGTAAATATTCAATATGACAAAAGTTAGTAATTAATTTGTTGTCAATAAAAAGTTTTGGCATGATACATAACAATATAACGCACATACCTCCATGGCCAATAATCCAGTAACAGATGATCTCCCGCTGCTAAAATTGCTACAACCACTGGTCTTAGCATAACGGAGATCTTAGAGGTCCCGAACCCAAAAAGACATCCCTTCTTCCATCCTTCAACACTCGGCTCCTAAAGAGCCAGATCATCAGGGAGAGGTATGGTGTCGAGTTCTGAGCTAGATTGGTTCTCATCCCTAAGCTCTCGAGACCGCTCCCATGGTTTACCGGGATAAAAACAAGTACGCTTATATTTGTAGACATTTCAACAACATAACAGTTGAAAAGCAAACATATCCAATGCCTATTTTTAACAATTATAATATTCTAATTACAAATGGTAATCACATTATCAACCTAACTTATCTACTTAGCCTAATGTATGCCCAAACCAATAGCATCACAACTTCACTAGGTTAATTAAAATGTATTACTTTAGACCTACCAACGAACCTATAAAACATAGTAATTATTATAGAAATTTACCACCTACGACAATTTGAGTTTATAGGACGCCTAAATAAATGAGCGTCCTTAATAGAGTATTTTATAGGACTCAATTAAGTTGATAGGGCCAAACAAAAAGTGTCCTATCTAAAAGTGTTATAATAAGTTTGTAGAATGTTTTTGAGCGTCATTACAAGTTTTTTAAAATATTTTCAAAATAAAATGTCGCATTAACTAATTTTATAGTTAGCTTTTTAAGAAGCGTTTTATAAACCCATCTTTTTAAAACACATTTGTGTTTAACACTTTTTCAAATAGTGTCATATAAAATAGTTAATATGACGTTTTATTTGAATTTATCTAAAAAACCTGTTATGATGCTTAAAAGCTTACTATAAACTTATTGCAACATAACCACAAGGCTTGTGGCGTAGCGGTAAGACCTGTGGGGGATGTGGATGGTATCCCATTCACCCCAGGTTCGAATCTCTTCGTGCGCATCTTGTGGCCAGGCTTAGTCTCAGACGGCCGAATTTAATTTCAGTTCCATATTGCCAAGGATGTAATCTAGACAAAGTCTAGATGAACCTTATCCAAAAAAAAAAACTTATTGCAACATCTTTAGATAACACACTCTTTTGTTTGGTCCTATAAACTTTTTTTTGGAAGGGTGTTCTGGCTATGCAGAGACTAATGCTGACAAATTATAGCTATGTGACAGATGTTAGCCTTGATAAAACTCAATGGCCACAATTGTAGTGGACTCCTAGAATTGAAGCTGGACAGATAGGATATTCCACCGCATTTCCTAGACAACTCAACGACTACGTTATGACCCTTGTGGTTTCATACTTGTTGCCTAATCAAGACACTTGTTGATGATATTTTTCCAAACATGCAATAGTCATTAACTCGTGCGTGTTAGACAACTAATGTAAATTAAATATCTCTAATATAAAACGTGTCTTTTATTTATTTTCATAAATATAAAAAGATGAGTTATCTATATTCTATACTATTTTTTAAAGCATTTGACCCCCAAACTCTTAAAAACGATATTTTAAACCTAATGTAGAATTGTTTTATGCATGATTACTTAAAAACTCTTAAAATTTCAACATCCCGCGTGAAACTAAAATCGCCAGACGACACTTCCCAGACGATTCTTCAATTCCCTCCACCCACACACTCTCCCAAACTGACGATTGAAGTTCTGCAGCCTTTTAATTCAAGCTCTCACTCAACTGAACGACCTAGCCTCTCTAAGTTTCTCCAATCAAGTTTGATTTCTTTTTAATGGATAATGGATTCTTCACAGTCGATTTCATCTTAATCTATTTCTTATTCTAGGTTTTGAAATCAATTGGGTTAATCAATTTTGAAAACGGCACACAGTGGGGTAAAAATTAGGTTAATCCTTGAAATTCTTGATTGATTTCACTTCTCAACTCGATTCATGCAACACCTTAAATTAGGTTGGGTTTTGTTTTCTTCTCTGTTGCTTGATTTCTTCTGTTCTCGATCAGGTAATTCAAGTTTTGGATTTGTTCTAATTTTTCTCAGGCTAGGTTTTGCTTTTGTTTGTGGTTTTCTCCATCCCAAGAACTTTCATTACACACGTATTTTTTTAGTTCTCGATTACCTATGTTTTGGTTATTCTTTTTAGGACTCTGCAAGTTCTTGAACGTCTAATTGTAGAAGGTAAATCTTGAATTCATCTATTAGTTTCCTTAATTTACAAGTAAAGAAAAAGGTTTTTATATATAGGTACTTGAGAATCCATAACGTTCATCTCTTTGTAGCAAATCCAAGAACAATAATACATGGAGGAATGGATGAATCACTGAGTTTGATTTTACCAGTACCTACTGAAGATGAATATGCATCATCTGATGCACCTAAAGTGTTTGATGGAATGTCTCTACCGCTTTTGTGGTTATATACTCATTATCATGTTAATCTGATAAATTTTTATCAAATGTGGGTCAGGGAATGCTCACGTAGGGAGAAATGGATGCATTATGAAGTTTGGAGCTACCTTCTATGCTTTACTCCAAGGGTATTTCGTACAACAATTGTCAACATGGAACACAGCCTTTCTTCACAAGGTACTGAATATATAATTCGTTAGTGACTAAGGGGGGAGTTGTAAGCATGTTTTTTTAGTTTTTGGAGCACATGGGTAAAATACAAGCCTATCTGATGTACTTGGAAACCCAAATTGGGAAAAACCACGGGCGGAGGACGCCGAGAACTGATCCACTATCACTTGATGGTAATACACTTGAGATGTGACAAAGCTTTTACAATGGAGGAAATAACTATGGCATTCTTTGAGCTCTAGAAAGCTAGATGAAGAGAAGAAGATGAAATATAGAAGATAGATTTTATTCTTCTATAAGAGGAGGTTGATGGAAGTGTTTTTGGTGTGTCTTCTTCATTGATGGAAGCCCCTATTTATAAGGTTGAGAAACTTGGTCGCCAAGCTTGGGAAGCTTCCTAGCACCTTCCCTAAAGAGAAGGCTTCCCAAAGAAGCTTTAGGAAAACTTGGACATGAAGCACAAGCAACGTCCAATTACCATTTTACCCTTAGAGTAAAAATAATAAATTAATTGATTTTAGCCAAGCCAATTTCTCACATTTTCAATTAACGTATTAAAGTCGATGACTAATTGTATATGATGCATGATTTTCTTTGTTTCTATTATTTGTTTGTTACAAACATGACTACCGTTATGAGTTGAGAATGATGACCATAAAAAAGTGGCCTACTCAAGTTGGATTTTTTTCTCATTTTACCGATAAACACTTGCTACATAACACTAGTAAATTAATTTTTTTTAAAAGGGTATGTTAGGCATCAGGGCCGGTCCAATGATTTTGGATGCCCTGGGCAAATTGTAAAAAAATGCCTTTAGTCCAAGAAACAGATAACACATACTTTTAAGAGGTTTGGAACCTAGCCGAAGTTTGTACAAATTTAAAGAGGGATGCTACCTTTCTTAGGGGAGAGAGTAGCTCAAAACCAAAAAGAAAATGTTCACCACAAATAACCAAATATAAACAAATCACTACAACAAAATAGAAATATTGGTGTAGTTAACAAGTATGATATGATCAAATAATAATCAAACCACGCATGACGTAAAGGGAATATCAACCATAAAATATTAAGACACAAACATATAGTTATGACATAAAAACGAGACATCGAGATTTTAAATAAGTGAAATAGATTTAAGAAAATCCCTCAGATCATCATATCATCAGATATCAAGATAACAACAAATAAATATCAAGAAACTAAGAACGAACGCATTAAGATTCAAGGAAAATAAGCAAATAAGATTACTAGATGAGTAAATAAGAAACTGAGAAAGAAAACACCTTGGTTCAAGCTTGAATGAGAACTAATTGCGATTTGAGAACTAAGGGTGAGAGTGGGGGTTAGAAGATGGGTCAATGTGAGAGGGCTGAGAGACGATTGTCGAGAGCAATGGTGGTCGAGGTAGGCGAGGGGCAGAAGGTCAGTTACGAATTGTGAGGGCAAGTGTGAGAGCGAGAGATCAAGACCGGCAAGAATTTTTGAAAAAATCAAATAATGAGGCTACTAAACGCTATTTGACTATTGGGCTGTGATGCCCTCAAGGCTTTGATGCCCTAGGCCATCGGCCTCTTCGCCCTGCACTAGGGCCACCCCTATTAGGCATTTTGCCTGGTAAACGATTATTTTCTGTCAGCATTTTATGTAGACGGCACTTCTTATTCAATAAACATTTTAGAAAGATAGCATACCAAAGGAATTGTGTAGGACTTGATCAGAAGAGTTCTCTCTAAAGCATAGTGACTATATCGCAAAGTTTATCTACGGGGTAGGTTTATTTCGTTTTGGTAAACACCCTACCTCCTATCCAGTAAAGAGCCTCTACTACTAGTAGGGGCATCCACAATGGGGGTGGTATAAGAGTTTAATGAGAGTTGTAAGAGTAGCTGTATGGAGTGTGAAATGAGGTGAACGGGGAGCTATATGGTCATTGAAGGGTTGTATAGAGTTGTATGTGGATCCCCATTAAACTCTTGTAGAGAGTTGTATGGAGTGTGGAATGAGTTTTTGGAAGAAAAAGATTGATACCGGCAACCTCAACCGGCCCATAATCGGCTGCCAAATCCATAATTCCATAATGTGGGGGGCATACCCGACTCACTCAGCGATTATGGCTATGGAGGGGGGCTCGAACCCGAGACCAATTCGATTTTGGACAAACTATGCGCCCACCCATTACCAATTGAGCTATGCGCCATTGGCGGAGAGTGGAATGAGTTGAATGGGTGTAACGACTAGTTGTTGTTTCTGAATTCTAAAAGATCGACCAAAACGCTTATTACTCATGAGTTATGTTGTTAGAGGTTTGTCGTCTGTGGTTTATAATTTCATTTTGAGTAAATAGGGTTGAAACATTGATTTCATGCTTCAAACAGATTAAACAAAAATAGTAGAAGTTCATCAATAATAATATGACAAGCTCACAAATCCATCCAAAATAACCAAGCTTAGATAAATAGAATTTAAGAGCCATCAACCAACAACATAAATCAGAGTAACGGCCCCGTTTACCAAATACTTACCGGAGTAAGTGCTTACCAACAAAATTCAACACCATCACTTACCTACCAAGTAAGATTTTAGTCCACATGAACGATGTCGTATGCAACAATTTACCGGTAAGCGTTGACCGTGGTAAGAGACGGCGACCCTCACTTACCGGGTAAGACTCTCATCCTTGCTTCACTCTTATTGGAGTAAGATTCTTGATCCTTATCATATGCATCCAATAAAGTAATATGACATGGTAAGCTTTACCCGGGTAAGTGTTTGGTAAACGGCCCCTAACTCCGTCAACAAAAGATTTATAGTTCTTCATTCCAACCTATGTTCGCTGGCCAACGCTAACCCTTAGAAATTAAATTGTACTTGTTCAAAACATCATCCGATATATAAAAGCTACGACATCCTAAAAGTTTAACGAGTACGTACATATAATCTGAGAATTAAAACAGAGGCATGCATATAGACTCAAGGCATACCTTCTTACGCCGAAGTTCATCAACAGTCGCAGTTTGGTTGTCCTCGATCCACTCAATCGTATCAGCAATGACATTCTCCATGTTCTTCAACGTCTCGGGGGAAAACCTCTTCTTGATGTTGTATTCTCTTATCTTATTAGTCATTTTGTATAAGCAATCCTCCAAGGCATTGTGCGCATCGGCTTTTTCCTTGTAAGCTTGATCCTCATGTTTGTATTTCTCGGCATCTTTAACCATCTTCTCAATCTCTTCATTAGACAGTCTTCCATTTGCATTGAAAATAGTGACTTTTGTCGTCTTACCGGTAGATAATACCTCAGCCGTGACGGTGAGGATACCATTTGCATCTATTTCAAAGCATAAGCCAACCTCCCCGACTCCCTTCGGTGCAAGTGGAATGCCAGAAACATATAGTTTTCCTAGCAAATGATTGTCTGTGGATCTAGATCTTTCACCTTGATATATATAGATATCCATGGCAGATTGGTTGTCCTTGGTTGTAACGTAATTCCGGGTCCTTTTTGTAGGTATTGGCGTGTTCCGTGGTATCACAACACTCATTACTTTCCCAATCGTCTGCTGACCCAATGATAGAGGAGTGACATCATATAGAACCAAATCTCTAACTTTATCGTCACAGTTACCACTTAACTTTGCAGCCATAACCGCTGCACCATATGCAACAGCTTCATCAGGGTTCACACTCTTGCATAACTCTTTGCCTTCGAAAAATTCCTGCAACATATGCTGGACCTTCGGTATCCTTGTTGAGCCACCAACAAGAATCACCTCGTGTACGCTTGATTTCTCCATCTTTGCATCACTTAGACACGACTCTAGCGTCTTGATGCAAGTATCGAACGAATCCATGTTCAGCTCTTCGAATTTAGCTCGACTAAATTTCATTGAAAAATCAATTCCTTCTTGCAAGCAATCAAGCTCAATTTTAGTCCAAGTAGTGCATGAGAGGATCCTTTTTGCTTTTTCACAGGCAAATCTGAGCCTCCCCAAAGCTCTTTGGTTCCCGTTCAAGTCCTTATTCCATTTCCTCTTGAATTCTCGAACACAGTGATTCACCATGCGGTTATCGAAATCCTCACCTCCCAAATGAGTGTCACCAGCAACCGCCTTCACCTCAAATGTACCCTCTTCTGACACGGTCAACAGAGATACATCAAAAGTGCCACCACCCAGATCAAAGACCAACACATTGACCTTGCCAACAATATCAGGCTTATTATCTACACCATATGCAATTGCAGCCGCGGTAGGCTCATTGATAATCTGAATGATGTTTAATCCCGCAATAACTCCAGCATCCTTTGTTGCTTGACGTTGTGAATCATTAAAATAAGCCGGGACCGTTATCACGGCATTTCTGACAACTTTTCCAAGGTACGCCTCGGCGGTTTCCTTCATCTTGCCGAGTATCATCGATGAAATTTCTTCTGCAGAAAATTCCTTCTCTTGACCTCTGTAGGAGACAACAATCTTCGGTCTATCGGCAGGCCCTTCTATGACCTTAAAAGGCCACAATTTCATGTCTTCCTGCACTTTGGTGTCGCTAAATCTTCTTCCAATCAACCTTTTGGCATCTGAAATCATTAGTTAATTAAGACAATAGCCATGTGGAAACAAACTATATATATATAT
>LUCG01120046.1:0-10951 GCA_001633085.1 Carthamus tinctorius
CTCTCGGTTGTCCTCACGTTCACAACCAAAAAGTGGTTCACATTTGAACCCACCCCTACACTTTATACAACCCATTTGCTAAAGGGGTGTTTGGGATTGTTTATTTTATTTAAAGTGTTTATCAACTTATTCTAATGTGGTATTGATGATAAGAAGATTTTGGTGTTTGAATGAGGAAAAAAATGTTTACACGGTGCCAAACCGCTTATAAGAAAATTTTGATAAGTTACTTCCTTGAGTTCCTTCAACCTTATTAATCTATTCCGCTGTGGTATCACCATAAGTTACTCCATTCTCTCTTGTTTGTTAAAAAAAAACTTATTTACTTATCATGTTTTGATAAATGCCATAAACTAATACAAACATTTTTTAAATTTTATAAAACTCATTTACGTCATGTTTTCGAAAGTGAAGTGAAAATAAAACAAGAAAAAAGAAAGGAAAAGAAAGAAAAGAAAATAACTTTTTAATTTGTGTTCTTAGGAAATAAAAAGAAAGATTTTTTGTGTGTTTTCGAATAGGAGAGAAAGGAAGGGAAAGGAAATATGTCGTTTCTAAAAGTATATCCTTTAAAGATATATCTTTCGAGGTTAGATAGTTGGGTAAAATATGATTTAATCCCTAAACTTTGCGTTTGAATATGGTTTAACCCCTAAATTTTTTTATTGATTGTTTTAATCCCTAAACTTGTTATAATGAATGTTTTAGCTACTTGATCTGCTACAACAGGTTACTACACTTTTAAAAATTATATTAGTCCCTCAACTTATCGATAAAATATGATTTAAGCCTTAAACTTTTTATTTAAAAATGGTTTAACCCCTAAACTTTTTAATATATGTTATAATCCTTAAAATTTTTATAGTATTTGATTAAATACCTAAACTATTTTAACCTAATTATTCTTTTATCTCTAATGAATGTTTAGCCCTAGTTTGAAGTACTTCCGAAACACATGATCTTGAATATCTCTAACTTGCATTTATTGATCTTAATATATGTTGATCGGATGTAATCAATAAATCTAGGGTATGAAGCAAAATAGACTAATAAATCGAATTTACCAAAAAATTAACAAAAAATTTACCCAAAATTTAATGCGTAGATTTCACGGGGCCGTCAAATGCGCAACAAATCAAGCATATAAATGACATAAATGAAATCAAATGAAATGTTCTCTAATACGATATGAAAATGACAGAGATGAAAACAAATCGAGATATGTACAAGCGAGTTTAGAAAGAGATTATTGGCGAAGAAGATCGATTTGACCGGATTGCAAGTTGTCCTGGACTGGAGACGAACGGATGTAGGATTTTTCCGATCGTGAATGGATGGTAACGGGTAGAATGTTGTATATTGGATTATGTTAGAGATAAAAGTAATTAGATTCAACAAGTTCAGGTATTTGATTAAATACTATAAAAAGTATAAGAATTATAGCACTCATTAAAAAAGTTTAGAGGTTAAACTATTTTAAATAAAAAGTTTAAGAGTTAAATCATATTTTATTCGTAAGTTTAGGGATTAAAGTGATTTTTGAAAGTGTACTAACCTGCTGTAGCAGGTCAAATGGCTAAAACATTTAATTATAACAAGTTTAGGGATTAAAACATTCATTATAACAAGTTTAGGGGTTAAACCATTTTTATACAAAAAGTTTAGGGGTTAAACCATTTTTATACAAAAAGTTTAAGGGTTAAATCATAGTTTACCCTAGATAGTTTTGTAATTTTAATAATTTTAGTAAAATTTATTTTCCTTTCCCACCCATATTTGGAAACAGAGTTTTGTACCTATAAACATGCATACAACAGTTGGTTTATGGCATCTACTCTATTGTTTTTGTTGGTATCATAATTTAGTTGATGTTACAATTACTTGACATGTATTTCCCCCTGTCCTTCATGTGTTTTACTATTAAAATCTATGAGATGCTTATATAAAATTCCCAAAATTGGTCTTACAAGATATAATAGGCAAAATGTCCCAACCCAAACAGTAATATTAATAGGATTATTGTTTCTTTTATTCACAAAGCCACACATGGAACATGTACCAAATCAGAATGATTGAGAAACAAACAAGCAGGTGAAAATACAGAATATAACTGGTGATCGATAGACTCCTTCAAGAAATCCCGATTGGGGTAGCCACTCCTAGCTAGGGCCTCGCATCTACTACACCTTCACTAGGCTTGTCGGTTCACCGCAATAGTCTTAAATTTCTGTTGAAGCACGTCACTCAAACATAAGGCATCAAACCAAACTATGTTACATTTTCATACAGTTTGCTCAAAAAAGGACGAAAAACCTAAATATAAACATGTTACAAAAAATATCTAAACATACACACACACACACTATGTATTAGATTTTTCGACCTAAAAAATATTTCTTGTTGGTAATATACACAACATGTCACATTTGATAATTTATCAAAAAGGGTCGGTCTAATACTCTAAAACCAGATCAAAGAGTTAACAATACTTTTTAAGTTAAAGCTTAAAACTGACCTTGTTTGTAATACTTATCGAGCAAATCTCCTCCTTCCCCACGATGGTTTTGCAGTATTTTGTACACCTCCATGAGAAGTTTCGGAAACCGGCTACTGAAATAGTTCTCGAAATCTGTTGGAACCTTGCCTATAATGACTTTGAGTTCTTGTGAGAGTTGATCGTAGTGTTGCCGCTTGTTTCTTATTGCTCGTAATAGATCACGGACGCTATCGTATTTGTATATTTTGTTCTCGGGGTTCTTGCGTTTCTTGCGATTCTTGCGGTTCTTGTGGTTCTTGGGGTTCTCGAGGTCCTTGACGAGGTCATCGTGTAACTTTTTGTCCCAATTTTCGCCATCTAGAACGACTGTATTGATGCTTTCTAGTGATTTCCAGAAAACGGGATTGGTCTTGCAAACCTTAGAATGTACATGAGCACTAGCGTCTTGAAGAAATGAGAGACGCATATCGGAGTCCCAGAATAGAGGGTGATTATAGACTACTGCCGCTTTTGGTCTGGATAAGGTTAACGAATGCAGAATATAAATATACATTAACAAAGGGTCAGGTTCAGGGAAAAATCACAAAAGAATGTAAAAACCCTGGTAACCTTCATTTGGACGGTGTGTACATGTGCATACAAGTAATTTGTAAGCAATTTGTCCGATATGCACATGTGCATGTGCATAATAAACAACAAACAACTTTAATTACTTGTATTGCACATGTGCATACTGTCTAGATGAATGGTTACCAAGGTTTTCAACTTACTGAACCTCCTATTAACAAATGCACATATAAACTATGCACATTTTGAAGGGTATTTTCGACATTTTACCAACACGTCTTGATACCTGAATTTTGGTTTATGATGTAGGAGATTGGAGATGAGATCGAAAGCTTCAGGAATTTTGCTAACCAAGGAGAGGTCTTTATGGTTTTCTACAAATGGGTGTTGACCGCCAGTGATACAGAAGAAAAGCAGGCAGCCAAAACTGAATAAATCTACAGCTTGTGTTATTTGTTTGTTGTGAAGTTGCTCGGGTGCTTGCCAACCCGAACTGCCAGAACCTATTTGTGAATGGCATAAAGATGATCAAGATTTAGGACCCATATGCATTCTTATAAGCATGTCGTGAAAGTAACAATGGTAGAGCATAAAAAAGAAATTATTTTCATAACCAATGTGCTTTTCTAAACCAAACCAAATGAGCCAAGTACATCCCACCCCGAAGCATGGTCTTAGGGGTCGGATGTACACAGACCTGACCTCTGCCCTAAAGATTTGAGCGGTTGTTTATGTGCATATCCCAGACTAGTGAGACGTGTGTGATAGGGATGAATACAGAAATGCTACAAATTGAAAAGCTAGGTATAACTAAACAATACATATAGGGTCAGGTTCAAGGGACAACCGCAAAAAAGTGAAAAACTAAGAAACACTCAGATAACTGTTCAACCGACCTTATGCACATGTGTATATAAGTAATTTGTAACATGCACAAGTGCAACATGTATAAAAACCTATAAAGAGGTTCAATTACTTGTATGCACAGGTGCAAATGAATGTTTACGAGGTTGTTCCTATAAAAACCCTCTCTCTCTTTGTGTGTGTGTGTATATCTTGAGAATTATATTTGAGTAAGCAATAATAATATACATAGAAGCAAGTATAAGAAAAGCATAACCAGTGTGTCTAAACTACACACCGTCGGTCTAACCTCGGATTTTCTCTTGGGGTCCATTTGGTTTCTTTGTAACCATTTTAATTTTGTTGGTCAAGTATATATGGTGTGAAACGAGAAAACATATGATTACTGAAATTGTCTATTTGACGAGTGATTGCATCGTGAATCATGCATCTGATTTTCATGGCAAACCAACTATATTACTTTTTCTGAAGTGCCAAAAAACCACTTCAATTATAAGAATGAGTGTGGAGTTTCTTCTTTTCTTTCGCTTTTTTTGCGTTTTGTTAAAGTTGGTGTTTTGTTAGAAATGAAAAGTCAAGTACATTGGCTCAAAAAGTAATGACCAATAGAACGAAGATGAAACTGAGAAAGTGCAAATAAATGGTAGAGAAAAACAACATGTTTAAAGCATGAATGCCAAACTGGCCTAGAAAGAACTCAAATGAACATCACTGAAATCCGTAAAGAAGACTTGCCTGTTGAGCTCTTGGTTATAGAAGACGAATTAGCAGGTAGGCGTTCGCTAGTACTCATACCCGAGAGCTTTGCAATAATAGAGTTATCATCTTTGAATATCAAAACATTTTCAGGCTTTAGGTTCAAGTGAATGAATCTACGTTTATGCAAATGAGCAAGCCCAGTAACTGTATCCCTGCATTTTATAAGTGCCATGAGCTTGAATAATTTTTAAGGCCAAAATGCAACCAAGTTAATTTCAGTCGGATCTATTATTTATTGCAAGCGAGTCACACAGTTCTTTTCCTCGAGTAATGTAATAAAGTTCCAAATTATCCTACTTTGTACCCATTTTAACTTATAACCTCCTCATTTTTTGTAACATTAATGACATGGATGTCAAGCTCATTGTCTACTTCATCGTGACCCTTCCGTAAACATTTCTTGAACGGGTATCCGCGTCATCAAATGTTAATCAACATGTAATAGGTCAAAATGGGTACAATATGAAATTTTGCAACTTTGTTACAAAGATCGAGAGAAAAAAAATTCTTCGTTAGACTAAACAAGAATTGAACCAAACTTTGTTGCATTTTGCAACTTTCTAAGAATGCCCAATTATTCAGCAAAATCAAACAAAAATAGCTTCATGACGAAGATTCAAGGCTACATATATGATAACTATATAGCTATGACTAACCTCATTACTTTCAACAACCCCAGTGAAGGATGCCCATCAGGCTTCCGTAACTTAAAATCCAAGAGAACTTCCGGTTTCATCTTCAATTGGACAATCGAGTCGTTGGTGCTTGGCAATACCAACTCATGTAAGCTACAGACGCAACGTTCAAAAGCCATATATACAAAATTTGTATCTTCCTTCGCACCATAATATTGAACAATGTTAGTAAGCTGATCAGATGCTATCAGATTTGAAATCTCTTTCACCGCAACGTCAAAATTCTTCTTCTTCGAAATTCGTTTCACAGTAACGGGCCGAGTATCCAAAGTTCCCTTCAATACGATTGTCTCATTACTCCCCTCCCCAATTACGTTGTTGTCCGGAAGAACTAAGTCACCTAGTTGACGGGATTGTGGTAGCAGATTTGAAGCATCAACAACATGATCATGACACATTTTCAAGACTTGTTCGGAGATGTTATCCATGAATTTGGTCTCATGCCTATCAAACAGAAAAGAACAACGCCAGATATATATATATATATATATATATATATAGTTTTAATAAAGCTAATAGATTGATTAATAGGTTTTGTATGGCACCAAAAGTAGAGGCCGAGAAGCCGAGAAGAATGGAGAGGCTCGGTCTTACATCACAAAGGCTCAAAGGCCTTTAACTCTTTCATCTCATCAGTTGATCTAATCGAACCACCCCTTGGAGGCAGGAAGTTCACTTGGAGTAGTGCGGATGGCACCAAAAGTAGCAAACTTGACAGATTCTTGTTTTGCTCGAATTTCGCCTCAAAATGGGATAAGACGAGCACTTTGGCTTTGGCTCGCCGTTACTCTGACCACTGCCCTATTCTCCTTAAACCTGGCAATCCAGACTTCGGACCGACGCCTTTTCGCTTTTTCAACTCGTGGCTTAAGTGTGACGATCTTAAAGAAGTGGTAAAAAATAACTGGGCAGCTCCGCTGGTGGGATGCAATCCCCATTCTCACATTCAATGGTTGGCTTTGAAACTTAAGAGACTCAAGAAAGGTATCAAAGAGTGGAGGACCCTGATTTTATCAAAGCGGTGTACCATTTTGCGAAATACTCGCACATCAATCAAGGTTGCAACGACTCTTATCCCGTAGTCGAAGGACCCGTTAAGCCTAGGCGACTATCGTCCCATCCATTTGATGGGATGTATAAGCAAAGTTATCTCAAAAGTCTTAGCAGAGAGACTTAAGAAGGTCATTAACTCGGTGATTAGCCAGGAATATTTATGTCATGGGGAAGAATTTAGTAGATGGACCATTAATTGTGAACGAGCTCATTGCTTGGGCTAAACGAACCAAGAAAAAGATGTTTCTATTCAAAGTCGACTTCGAGAAAGCATTTGACAATCTCAATTGGAACTTCTTGTTCAACATTCTCGATCAAATGGGTTTCGGGGAAACGTGGATTGGGTGGATAAAAGGACTCGTTACCTCGGCTATAGTCTCGGTCTTGGTTAACGGCATGGCGACGACTCAATTCAAGCTTCAAAAGGGTGTAAGGCAAGGAGATCATCTATCCCCGTATCTCTTCATAATTGCAATGGAAGGGCTGATCGTAGCTCTTAAGGAGGCTGTCTGGAAAGGTTTTTTCAAAGGGATGAGGCATGCGGATGTTGGACCAGAAATCGCAGGTTTGCATTTTGGTGACCATGCTTTTTTTGTAGGTGTATGGGACGAAAGCAACATATCCTACGATGCTTCTACAAAGCTTCTGGGCTCAAGGTGAATTGGAACAAGAGTACCATTACGAGCATTGGTGTCACACCCTCGGAGATTTCGAGAGTAGCTGCGTGCACCGGATGCAAGGAGAAAAATCTTCCTTTTGATTATCTGGGAATGCCTATCGATGCTCCGATGAACACCTTGGCGGGATGGAAGGGACTGGTGGACAGGTTCTCTAAAAAGCTCGGTAGTTGGAAAACGAAAACGCTATCCATGGGCGGACGCCTAACACTTTGTAAATCAGTGTTGGGAGGATTGGGAGTCTACTTGTTCTCCCTTTTCAAAGCCCCGGGGATTGAGCTCTCAAAACTTGAAAGAATCAGACGGAATTTCTTTTGGGGCATTCAAGAAGGAAGTCGAAAAATTCATTGGATAGCTTGGGAGAAGATCCTGAGCAACATCACCAAAGGAGGACTAGGGATTGGGAGTTTACGTGCTCAAAATCTTGCCCTACTTGCGAAATGGTGGTGGCTTTTTAAAACCGAAGAAAATTCACTATGGAAAGATGTCATAATTGCAATACATGGTCCTACGGGTAAGCTTGGAAACGGCCCGGATTCGGGGGTGTGGGGGAGGATCGCCAACATTTGCAAGGACTTTGAATCGGTAAACATCCCTCTATAAGATCTCTTTGGCAAACAAATCCGGAATGGGCACAATACAAGCTTCTGGCATGAAATCTGGTGCGAGAAGCAGAACCTTGGAGATCGTTATCCTCGTCTAGCAGCCCTTGACAGGCAAATAGACTGCTGCGTTGCTGATCGATTTGGGTTGGAAGGGACAGGTACCATGAGGTGGAACTGGATCAGGCCTCTGATGAGAAAGCGAGAACTAAAGCAACCGGAAGAATTGGAAAATCTTTGCAGACAAACACACTTGTGCGTAGGAGCGGACAGTTGGTCGTGGAGGCTGGATTGAATAGGTATTTTTTCTATTTCCTCTCTTTGAACCACTCTTGATGATTTGATCCTAGAAAAGTGTAGAACCGTTACACGATGGAACGTCGTGGTACCTCTCAAGGCGCGACTTGTCTTCTGGCGTGCGCAAAAGGACCGTTTACCTACGTTGGACAATCTTGCAAAAAGAGGCGCTCTCAATGGTTCGAACTTGTGCGTTTTTTGCAAAAGAGAGCAAGAGAATACGAATCACATCTTTGCCACCTGCTCGAAATCGACAGAAGTCAGGAAGTTAGTGAACAAATGGTGGGACATTCTTGCGGAAGATTGCGACAACACAAACGACGTTTTTGGAAGTTTTCAAGGTATGAAACAGGCGAGCAAAGACGAGATCATCAGAGATGCTATAAGGCAAGCGTATGTTTGGGTTGTTTGGAAAGGACGCAACGATGAGATCATTAAAGGTGTGCCTTTCAGCACGTTCCGAGCGGCAAATGACATCCAGTCTTTGGTTTTCTCTTGGTACTGTAACAGAAGTAGTTTCGGTAAAAATACCTCGTGGTTGGCTTGGTCTTGTAATCCGCAGTCGGTTTGACCTTTTTCTGGGCTAGCGCCTTGCTAGTCCCCGGGCCTCCATTAATAAATTCGCCGTTAAAAAAAAGGGGTTTTGTATGAAAAAATAAAAAACTTATTTAATGAAATTCATGGCTCCTTGTTTATAATAGAGAACAAATTAATTTACCTATTCTCCATGTTGTGTAGAACAACTGGGATCCGCTTTTTTGGTATCTCTTTAACTCTTGTTTTCATGGTTTTACCAATGATGAGTTGCGTTTGGGCTTGAGTTTGACTTTGCTTTTCATAAAAGAAACATTTCTGAAACTTGGCCCTCATCGCGTTATAAGCAGCTTTGGCAAGGGTTGTCTTTCCTGTTCCCTTACGACCATATATTATTCCAATCATTTTCACCTTAGCTGACTTAACAAACCGCGACGACAAGTTCATATTCTTAACACAAGCATCCACTCCTACAAGGTTCTCGCCAAGATGCAAGGGTACAAGAGATAAAGCGTCAAGGATTTCTTCGGAGATGCTATCAAGGTATTTGGAACATTCAACCCTGTTGAAACAGAAAGAAAGCCAAAATACATAGATTTAGTTTTTATAAAGCTAATAGATGCATGAATTGGTTGTATGAAATTTACAGATACTTATTTAATGAAATTCAAATGATATGGACCCTTGTTTATTTGACAAGAGATATAAAATATTTATAATAAAGAACAAATTTAATTACCCATCCGCCCTAGGAAACTCGGCAGCTTTGGACAAAGCGTCTTTCAACCTCTCAGCCGGTTCTGCATTTGGACTCGCATTTTTCAATGCTTCGGGGTGGTGCTTCTTGATTGCTTTCCCCAACACACCAGGCTTCACGTCATAACAGAGGATACGAACCTCATGTTTGTGCTTGCTGTCGCTGTTGAACTTGAGGATTTTTCCAAGTTCCGTCAAACACCATGATGAAGAATTAGGCTTTTTAGAGAAGATAACAAGCAAAACCGCCGATTTTTTCATGCCTTCCTTTTCTTTTCTTTTTTTATTGCCATCCTTATCATCTCTAATAAACGCACGAATTCCCTTATTCTTAAAATCTTCGAATAGATGATCAGTGAATTTTTCACCGGTGGTATCGTTACTTCTAAAACTTACAAATACATCATATTTCCATTGATGTTGTTGAGTGGATGTAGAAGCCATCATCAATGACAGAAAGCTGTGTTAAAAGCCGGTAAAGATTAGCGAAAAGAAAAAGAGTAGCTAATGGATCGGTAAAAATAGACGGAGTAGCTAAATAACTAAAAACTAATAAGTTGTTTCAAATTAGAGTGAAATGACTTTTCAAAAACTAACTTTATACCTTTGCCAAAAAGGTCAAACAGTTTTCTTTTTTCCTATCCAAAAACACTAAGAAGTGCTTATTACCGCTACCATAACGAAATAAGTGAATAAGCACCTTAGATAAGCAATCCCAAACATCCCTCAACTTTGAAGAGGTGATTTTTATGAAATAAATTAATTGGATCGATTTGTATATATCTTCTTCAACATATCAAACGTGAGAATTTTTTTCCTTTTTAACAAAAAATGATCATAATTTAGAATTTATGTATGTTTTGCATCATTCATGAACATGGACAGCAAATGTTAATCCATGTTTTTATACAATTAGGCATTAACGCCGGTCAAGGTTTAATTATTTTAAAATAATGTAATACAACCATATTATATGGGAGACGAAATTTGTAACCAATAACAAAAAAGATGTTCATTTTTATATAAAAGTTAAAGCAATTTCTTTCAATGACATTTTTAAAGATTGTTTTCTGTAATGTTGTAAGATTGTTTTCTGTACCAATTAAGATATAAATATATATAAATGTACTAATTAAATACTGTTTTTAAGTAATTCTACCTAAACTACCATCATGTCATCTACTTTTGAGTGTTAGTTGATGATAAATTATCAGCAACAAAAGATTTGTGTAAAGGTATTCACAATAACTTTAATTAATTTACTAGAAAAATGATTGTTTCAAAGACTATTACCTGGTCTAAATATACACAATTTTATTGGATTCTAAAAAAAAAGAGATATAATTTATTAAGAAAATTAATGAATATATAAAAGAAAATAATTTATTTACAACAAAAATATTTAAGTCAAGGGAATCTTTATTAAAAAGGAAAAGGGAGGTGTTTGAAAGGAATGGGTTAACCAGACATTGTAGATATTATTATTATTTATTTTAATTTTTAATGAGGTGTCATGATCTTATTGGTGGAGCAGTGGTGGTATAGGGAGGAAGGGGACAGCAGATTTTTTCCTTTAAAAAACATATATGTTTACTTAAAGTTTGATAGCTTGTATTTGTAACATTCTTTTTTTTTTTCAACAGTTTTTAA
>LUCG01120054.1:0-12732 GCA_001633085.1 Carthamus tinctorius
CTTACCCGTTGTTGTTTCCCCTTTTCCTTCAGGTACCGGATCGGGTACAGATAAGGGCGAGGCGCCAACTTGACTTCCGGCTGCAGACAGTTTCCGGTCGCACCTTATGATATTGGATCTTATAACAAATTTTGTCCGCATGGGATTTATATTAAACAACGTTTTTATTTGTTGGAAATCCCTATGGGATTTGTCAATTATTTGATTTTGGTAATTAAATGCGNAAGCTTTCTGAAGTGCGGCTACACTTCACAATCATATAGGTCTTTCCTTTTCTCATGTACCTGCTTACACTTTAACAAATGAATTATTAAGAATGTTCAACCTCACTACTACAGGCACCGAACACACCAAACCTGAGATGATAAAATAAATGTGTGTTCCATTTCTTAAGTATGAGCTTTCCACATTGAATTCAGCCTCTAATGTCATACTAGAGGGGAATTGGGTATCTCATCATTAAGAAATCATATTGACTTTAAACCCATCCCTACTACCGACTTGTGTACTAAGTCCTTTACAAAACTCGTTGTAAGATGATCTGCCAAATTCTGTTGCGATTTCATAAACTCCACCGAGATTACACCATTCATGATCAAGTCCCTGATCATACTGTGTCTGACACCTAAGTGTCTAGACTTCCCATTGTAAACATGGCTATAAGCCTTTGCCAAAGTGGCAACACTATCACAATGAATAGAAATAGGTGCAATTGGTTTTGACCACAATGGAATCTCATAAACCAAATCCTTTAGCCACTCAGTCTCTTTACCGGTTGCGGCTAACGCAACAAACTCTGATTCCATCGCTGAGTTTGTAATACAAGTCTGCTTCTTAGAAGCCCAAGAGATAGCACCTCCCCCAAGCAAGAATACCCAACCAGTTGTTGAAGAGTGATCTTCCTCAACATNCCGTGGTTCCCTTGAGGTACTTAAATACTCTTTGAATTACTTGCCAATGTTGAGTACCAGGGTTACTAGTATACCTACTCAACCTCCCAACCGCATAAGCAATATCCGGGCGTGAGCTAGTCATAGCATACATCAAGCAACCTATAGCCCTATGAATATTTCAGTTGTGATACAGCCATACCTTTGTTAGGCATTAACTTCACACTAGGATCCATGGGGGTACTCACGGGAGAACAATCACTATAATTGAATTTCTTGAGAATTTTCTCAACATAGTGTGACTGCGTTACAACAATCCCCTCATTAACCCGTTTAATCCTAATACCAAGGATTACATCTGCCTCCCCCATGTCCTTCATGGAAAACTTTGATGACAACAAACTTTTAGTTTCATCAACCTGAAGTTGATCAGTGCCGAAAATCAGCATGTCATCAACATAGAGGCAGATTATCACACCCGAACCGGATGAATCGAACCTACTATAAACACATTTGTCAGATTGGTTCAACTTGAAACCACTTGAAAAATAACCTAATCAAACTTGTGATGCCATTGTTTCGACGCTTGTTTTAGCCCATACAATGATTTAACAAGTTTACATACCTTATGCTCATTACCGGGCATAACAAAACCTTTCGATTGATTCATGTAAACCTCTTCATCAAGCTCTCAATTCAAGAAGGTTGTTTTAACATCCATTTGATGGACAACCAGATTGTGAATAGCAACTAAGGCTATCAACAATCTAATGGTAGAAATTCTAGCCACCGGTGCATACATGTCAAAATAATCAATACCGGGCTTTTGTCTAAACCCTTGTATGACCAACCGGGCTTTGAACTTATCAATAGTTCCATCTACCTTCATCTTCCTTTTGAAGATCCATTTGCAACCCAAAGGTTTAGAACCTGGTGGCAAATCAGATACCCAAGTGTTATTCTCCAAAATAGATGACAATTTATCATCAATCGCTTCTTTCTAGAAAGCGGCATCTCGGGATTCCATAGCCTTTTTAAAAGACTTAGGATCTTCTTCAATACTATAACAATAAGAGTATTGAAAGCAGACCTCATCCCTAGACCCTTCCACCAAATACAATTGGAAGTCGGAACCGAAATTTTTCACCATTCGACCCCATTTGCTTTTCCGAACCTCTAAGGTCTCCGGATCCGATATTCCTTCTAAAGTTTCTGAAGTTTGACCTTCATTACCATTAGAAATCAGATCCTTAGGTCTCGGGATCGATGAGAATCGTTCTTCATCGAAAATCGCATCACGCGATTCAATCACGGTATTAACCGACACCGACTCATTAGGATCTATAACATAGAACCTATAAGCCTTGGAGTGTTCTGCATATCCAATGAAAATGAAAACAACTCCCCTTTCCCCTAAAGTAGGTCTTTTGGGGTCGGTTAGTTTAACAATTGTCCGACAACCCCAAATTCGAAAATAATCCAAATCTGGAGTCCTTTTGAACCAACGTTCATATGGGGTAGTTTTGTTCCTTTTGTTCGGAACTCTATTCAAGACATAACATGTGGTTAGCATTGCCTATCCCCAAAATCCCTTACTCAATCCTGAGTAAGACAACATCGAGTTGACCATCTCTTTCAAGACTCGATTTTTCCGTTCGGCAACACCATTTTGTTGTGGTGTATATGGAGCCATCGTCTCATGAATAATACCAACTGATTGGAAGTATTGGGGAATCCATGTATTCCCCTCCCCGATCAGTTCTGAGACATTTAACCGGAACGCCCAATTGCAATTCCACCCAGATCCATGTCGTTCTCTGCAACCTCCATCTGATCCGATCGATGGTCGTTATTTTCGACCATCGGGCTCTGTTTGGAGCAGATCTGGATCTAGGGACGAGCTCCGTCTCACTAGTTTTTCATTGGTTTTCGGACAAATTTAGCCAGATTTCAGCCATTTTTTAATCGAAGCTCGATCGTATGTCTGGCCAATAGAAACCATCACCGGATTTGTCATCAATTCAAGAGAAATCAAATGATGTGAGTAAATCTATATATAAAATTACCCTTCAAATTTAACCTTTTATCTACCTTAACTATACTACTACACAAACAGGCATGTGTAACCTGATCGCGAATAGTACAGTAAGTACCTGGTATCATTCTTACTACTGGGAACAGTGAAGCTGCCCATCTTAATTGTATAGCTTATACTAATTAACCTAATCAAAATGGCTTTTAGGGCTTTTGATGATTAAACAACTAGTGACTAAAAACAATAATTAAAATCGAACAAAGAAGCAATAATCAAACAAAGAGATTTAATTTATAAAGAACACGGTACTCATAATGGATTTATGAATCCCTTTTCAGATAGTTTGACTCATTCAACTAAAACAATGATAAACAGTTTTTTTAGGGCTTGTTCAACTGGAACTTTTCTAGTCTTCTGCAATCTTAAAAGTAATACAGTTGGGGCATACTATTCTCCTAACCTTTTACAAGTAAAACAAACCAGATTCTCATCTAACTACTAACCGGATACTTTCCTGATTCTTTAGTCTAAGGGAAACTTTCCTCAGAGACTGGTTTACACCCTGTTCGTAACCAGATTATCGGACCCTACTCCCCAATCTCCTAAACTTAAGTAGCTTGTCTGCCAAGTCACCAAAGTGAAAGGTGGAGAAAATTGGGTAACTAGGGGGAATCTATCTACCACTAGATACGACCAATTAATGGTTTCAAGTAGCGAAAGTTAAAATCATAAACATGAGTTAAACATCACAAACATTCAAAAACCATTCATCAATCATAAATATAAATCAAACTATCATCCAAGTTCATCAAACCATAATGAGTACTTAAATAATTTAGCTACTAAACATACTAAAAACCATGTTCATAAACAAAAATAAACACATTAGGCACACCGAGCAACTATTGAAGAATAGGCTCCAGTAATTCGACTTTGGGTTTTAATGGTGAAGTTCCACTGCTTCCGATCACCTTCTTCAATTGCCTATTCATGCAATTCTTCCTCCTTTTCTACGGCTCTCCGTGTTCTCTCCAAGATTATAATGCTAATTGATTCCTCTTCAAACCCTAGGTTGGAAGTCCAAATAAATAACGCCATCACGTAGGCACTTCGCGATCACAAGCCATAAACCTCGCAACGCGAAGTTATGATAAGCTCCAAAAATAAAGGACTTCATACGAATCTCTTCAAAATGGAAGTCTTGCGCACCAAGTAATGTCTCATGCAAATCTCGCGACGCGAAGCTCCCTTTCGTGACTCGAAATCCTTAAAGCTGTGAAAGTCAAATCTAAGTATTAGCACTCTCGCGGCGCAAGATGGCAATCTCGAGATCGCGAGAAGCCTTCTGTTGAGGGTGTTTTTGACTTTTCACAAGTTTGACCTTTTTTCGATAATTGCTCCAAGTGACTTCTAAAACTGCAAAATCAAGAATAATAGCAATTAGGCTCTTAAACACAGTGATTAGGATCCAAAACGAGGTAAAAACAATGATATCGGTTTCTAAAAACATGTATATTTTTGGCGATATCAAAGTCCCCACACTTAAGATTTGATTGTCCTCAATCAACTATCCAGGAAAGAATGTGAAAGATAGAGACGAAATTATTCACCATCCACGATCATGCATGAAAGAATAAAAAAGGTAGCAATAAACCAAACATTATTCAGGCACAAACTAGAATTTTACAAGTCATCAAATCCATGTTATACCTTTTACCCTCACTTAGAAAATGTGTATCATCACTCAAGGGGTAATGTGTATAGTGATCACTCAGATACGCGATATATCACCAAACATATAAGCTTGTTACTAAATCTCGTCTCCACCAATGAAAAATTTTCAATCGTCAAGAGGACTTAAGGGTTGTAATGTTAGACTGTGGGTAAGGGTAGGAAAAAAGATTATATAAAGTGACTAGAGTGTGGCAAAAACTCAAAACATATCAGATTTAGATCACATGTAATCATGTCTGACTTTTTGAATTTTCTTTGAACTAGGACTTGAGATTTTCTCTTTTGAGATTCCACCATCTTTTTCAAACTTTGATTTTCATCACCGACTTCATATTTGAACTTCTTTTTATATACCGGGTGTTTCTTTTTGACTTTTTCCGACTCCTTTTGATTTTTCTTTCTTTACGGTCGGTATTTCTTTCTTCTTTGATGGTTCATCCATCTTTGTCATTTTTCTTTGCCAGATACATTGAATAGATCATGAACTGAAAAGTTCTCGAATTTAATGGGTATATTGGTTATGGGTAACAACAAAAAGGCTTTAGGCTCAAAATTGGTTTCAAATGTAACGAAGGTTTTGTTTATTTTTCTTTCATCTAAATTTGGATACATTTTTGGTTGAATACTAAGTTTTATTTATTTGAAAAAATATTTCATGCAGTTTTTAAACATTTTTTTTTTGTTTTATATAAACCAATATTATATGAAAGCATCTCGATTTTGTAACAATGGTTTTGGACAAATGTAACAAACAACAACGACAATCTACATATTACTACAAAGTTACTTGCGCTACCGCGCAATGCGTGGTTTTGACACTAGTTTTTAATAAAATTTAACGGAAATTTGTTCTTTTTAAAAAGCTTTTTTGCTTTTAGGTACCAAAAGAAAATATGCGCTTGATGGGAAATCCAATATCCAAACCAGTTTTTGGCCTGGGATGCGGATATCAGTTAAATCCGAAAATCTATAAATTGGAGATGCGGATATCCCTCGTCTCCGAACCCCGTAATAACAAACTATCAGGGTTGGGTTTACGTATACCTTGTATGTTTTTGGTGGGACTAAGGAGGCTAAAATAAGATTGAACATTTACAACAAAATAATGTACAGGCACAAAAAACTATTGAACCTCCACTAGGAAAAAAAACTGTGAAGGTTTCATTGATAAGTTTGTTATAAATGTTTATTGTTATTTATTTGGCCTCACAGGTCTCTAAAACAGGTTGGTTTCACACGATCTTATATGCATGTGTGTGTTTGTGTATAATGAGAAATCCAGTGAATATATGTATAATAATATAATCAATTGTCGGGGTAAAAGGAATTCTATTATTGGTTTGATTATTAGTGGAAAAACTAAAGTGTTTATAATATAACATGTTCATATACAATTTAAATCATTATATAGTGTAATTGATACATTTGTGTTTGAACTAGCTTGTTTAATGTTAATTTCTATCACTAAAATTTGATTGATTAAAAATTTACATTATATGTCATTTAACCGTAAAATTGACACACACACACACGTGTGTGTATAATGTATAAAATTGACACAGACGTGTGTAAAATTGACACACGTGTGTGTGTAGTATATGTGTGTATAATGTATAAAATAGTAAGCTAAAAGTAAACTCTATAGATATGAAAATCTTCATTTTTCCGGTGAAAATCCCTATTTTTCGGTGAAGATCCCCATCTCCTAATGGGAATGGAGACGGAGATGAAAGGTTACGAAACCTATACCATAAAAGTTATGGTGATCAATATAAATTATGGAAATTTGTATATGAGAAAACATCAAAAGACATTTTGTGTGTGTGTGTAATTGTACATTTACTTCCCTCTAGCTTGTATTATGTAGAGTTGTGTAATATCAACTTCATAATCACAAGTTTAGTGAAGTATTTGAGACATCTAGCCACTAATGAGGCTCGTATTATGCTTCCTCACATATCTAGTAGATGTAAACCACATATCGTAAAAGATTACAAAGAGGTATTGTATAAAACCAACTTTGGAATCATGTTGCACAGTATTACCAAAAACAAACTTAAGAGTACGGTATCAATTATACTTATGGCAATTTATCGTTTTATACAGAAAAGAATTACAACATCTGTTTACCAAATTTAGGGATTTCATATAAATGCATATGACAAAGTAAAAACACACTAAAAGACAGTCATAAGCTATATTAAACATTGTTTTAGTGCTTTCAAATTTGGTTTTTGTGTATTTGATTAATAGCACATCATATGTTTTGTTGGGTTTGATTTGATATTGTATCTACAATAAGGCAAACATTATTTCTTAAGTTTGTTTGATTTTTAGGAAACAATTATATTTCAAGTATACTTATTCCAATTATATACACTCTACTAGAAATCTATGTCACGTGTCTGTTGTCTGGTAAGCCAGTTTTAGGATTTTTCCGTCTAAACATGTATCTGGACGGATTTTACACTTTCAGTTCATTAAAGCTTATCTGATTGACACGTGTCATTTTATTTAAAAAAAAACAAAATAATCCCACTAATTTGGTATTCTTAAAAAAACAAGATAATCATTGAATTATAAAAAAAATTACTATCAATTAAATTATAATTTGAATTGTTCAAGTTAATTTTTGCATAATATAATATAATCAAGATAATCAAGATAATTATTAAGTTTTAACAAAATTATTTTGACTAACTAATTCTATTTTGACATTGTTCAAGTTAATATTTGCATAGCATATAAACTCATAAAACCATAAAACTGGAATCGAGTGATAGAGAATAAAACTGACATGAAACAAGATTATTTATTGAAGTGCACAATAGCTTAAGATGTTTTACGCCGTATCGTTTTTCACGTACATATCTAGTTAGTAATACATGATCTTCTGTGAATTGAAACTATCAAGAAAACCATCTTTTCCATAGGAGAAATAAATTGTTAATGGTGACTGATATATTACAATCTTGCAATACAAAGAAGAGTTGTTGCCTATTGATACAAGAAGAAAGTGAAAGGAATTTCACAAGAAATTTTGGTTGTTAAACCTTAACCATAAATGATTCTATTTGGGACCACATGGTACAACCTGGTCACCAAAGTCTGCATATGATAAAACTCAGAGAATATTGACAGTAATAGTGAGAATGGTTCAAATGAGAAACATAACTTTTTAAGAGAACGTGAGAAGTAATTTCAGTCACTCATCAGGTCAATAAGGACGGCTTTGACCGTGGTCCCCCCCTTTAATAATCTCTACCCTCCCATCAATCGCGTCAATCCTCCGTGATCACGTCCANTTGCTTCTTACGTTCTCTTAAATTGATATGCTTCTCGTATGAACCTTCCTCCAGTCATAGTTGATTATTTACAATTATTGTCATCAAACGTTAATATGGCGACACTGACACATGTTTATTTCAATCTGCTGCCATTTCAAATTGTGTTGCAATGAGAGAGGGTAACAGAGATGATTTATTTGCCTAGCATGTTTGCGGAAAAAAAATATTCTACGCTATACAGACAGATATACATCGAATGATTGATTTGCCTAACATTTACACGTTCGTTGTTATTTACCGATGTCGACAAATAGATATTTGGACAATTACGCAATCGTCTAGATTTTGAAACAAACATATATACCCAATGATTGGTTTGATTAACATCGTTTTCGAGTGAAAAGACCGTTTGGACAACCCAAACAACGATCCCATTGTTTATCTATGAAAGAAATCATATCTTATCTTTATCTGACTACGTTCATGGGATTGGAATCTGCCACGACACACATGACATGATGAACCTAAGGGCCCGTTTGGTTCGTAAAATTCAAAGGAGTTTGATGGAATCCTTTGAAGCAGAAAGATTGTTTCCAGCTTGCATAAAAGGAAAAGAAACATAACAAGAAAGCACAATGGAGTGTTTCAAATCTTTAAGCAACAATGTAATCTGTCAATTCACTTTCTGATTTCATCCATAGAAAACGTGAACGTTTTAAACGACAACGAAAAGGGAACATACCTAACCTTCCTTTAATAGATACACGATGTTTTTGTGTCGGTCTGGATACATGGATGAAGCAGTTTTCACCGTTTGGGTATAGGCAGGCAATAGTTGGTTCACCTTTTAAATGCACCGCCTTCTTTTGCAGCAGAACCAACCATACCAATCACTCCGACCTTTTTCCTATCTGCTGCACAATCGATCCAAGACTAATTGATTAAGACAACTAAAAGGGATCTTTGTATGGACGGTAAAACACAGGAAATATTGAAGTTTGCAGGATCAGATCGTTAGGCTCAAAGTGATTTCTTGACGGATGTTTGCCCAGAAGGTTCTACAGGAAGAAGTGATAAAATTCGCATCCTGCAGAAAATGATCATTGAAGAAATAAAATTTCAGCCCAAAATAATGCTGATGCATGATAAAGTACCTAAATCTTAAAACAAACGCCTACTTTCCAATTCTACCCTTAATAATGAGATGTAGAAATTCATTACTTCCTCTATCATTAAGGGTGAAATTGTCAAGAAGTTAATTAAAAAGTGTAATAACACAGGTGCGTTTGGTTGTGGAAAACTATTTTCATTTTCCTAGAAAACATTTTCAAAAAATGGAGATGAGTTTTCATTTTCCATTTTAGAAAATTAGAAAACACGTTTAGAAAACTTTGGAAAACTAAAACCAGTTTTTTAATTTACATAGAAGCTAGAAACTATAAATTTTCATTTTCTTGAAAAACTTTTGAAGACTGAATGAAGCGAACGTGTTTTCTAAATTTTCATTTCTTTTGAAAACTTTCTTGGAAAAAATGTTTTCATTTTCCTAGAAAACGTTTTCAAAAAATGGAGTTGAGTTTTTATTTTCAGTTTTGTTTGAATAAATTTTAGAAAACACGTTCGGTTGGAATGGTGGAGTTTTCGTTTTTCATATTAGAAAAATTAGAAAATACGTTTAGGAAGTTTTGGAAAACTACTAAAATCAGTTTTCTAATTTACATAGAAGTTAAAAAACAGAAAATTTTCATTTTCTTGAAGAACTTCTGAAAATTGAATGAAACAAACGTGTTTTCTAAATTTTCATTTGTTTGGAAAATTTTCTTGAAAAACTGGAAAAATTTTCACCAAAACGCACCCTCATATTTCTAGAACTGTTTGTTGTTTTTACATTTTGGTGGTGTATATTTCTTTCGGATCGGACGGAGTATTATTTTTGCCGAATAATCAACTTGAAAAAAATGATGCGATTACTTTTTGAAAACAAACATTTAGCAAATCGTTTAAGAATAACAAGATTCAAGTGAAATCCTTGTCGATTTATATGGCAAAACTGAAAAAAGATTAGGCAAAGTAGTTTGCTTACAACAACTTATCTGCAGCATAAAATATGGGAAGTTTTCTCAATTCTTCACCACCCCATTTCGTTTTGTGAGAGTTGACGACACTGTCGGCATCTGAGCCCGCTGCAGACAGGACAAACTGACACACAAATTATTAGTGCCATTAGTTCATTTCAGACCCCATGAAGGTGGGATATATTGGGCTCGTTTCGTTTAATTTATATTATTGATCAAATCCGTTGTCACAATCTTGTAAGATTTTTAGCATGTGACGAACATAGTGAGTCAGAATCTTTAAACACAGAGACCAACCCAAGGTCTAAAATGTTCAGAACAAATTTCACAAATTTCAAAATTTTATTTCTGATTTGGTAGAAGTTAAATGCATTTATAAATGCGCCAACATCAGGAAGTTGGAAACATAAAGATATAAAAAGGGTGGAGTATGTACCAGTGGAAAGAGTACAGCCATTACCCCATAACTCACTAAAGGTGAAAAGAAGAAAATAGCCAGAACACATGGAGATCCTGAAAGTACATTGTTGATAATAACACCGTCACATCTCTAATCACCAAGGAACAAAAAAGAAATGCAACATAAAAGTATATGCAACCGATACAAATAAATTATCATGCTCAGTAAGGATTATATTCGGAAGTTGGTGCCTTCTCCCTATCAATAATTATAGTGCACAAGTGATGACATATCCCATAAATAGCATTATTTTCCCACCTTCTGAAAATAAATGCAAAGTTGAATTACGTACGTAGTTTAAGAAATGTGTTTTGAGTATTAGTCAAATATCTAAAATATCAATCGCGACAAAATAGAGGAATGAGATGGACTAAAGCAAGCTATCGCTAATTTGTAATTACATGAAGAAATAGGTAACCATGGCCTCAAAATTTTACCAAAAAAAAAGAAAATATTACATTTTTTTGGCCTTCTGGGTCAGAGGGAGCATTACATATAGATAAAGAGACTTCTTGAGCATGTGAAGAAAAATTCCATCAAAAGGGGGAGTGTGGTTGAGGTATTTCTCTTTTAAATTTCCAGTTTATCTCTTTGGTTAGAGGTTTCACATGGCTGAAATGAAAATAATGGATGCATTAAAACAACAGCCAAAGACAAGTGAGAAAGAAAAGTCACCAAAACCAGCAAAGAATGCCCAGTTGGACTCGAAGAAGTCTAGCCTTTTATCCAAACTGAGACCGGAGAAGTTCCATTTGTACCTGTAAAAATTGGAAATGCACAATGAGATGTCATGTGGCAAATTGGGAATAGTATTAATAAATTAATTAAGGAATGGCAGCCATGTCATCACCACATACTCAAAGCAGTAATAGGCATACATCCATGAAAGAAGTACGAAATTGAGTATCGTCCCAATATAAGGTATGAAACCTGTGAGGTAAACCTGTTACAGTCCCAGAATACCACTGACTATTATTTTCAGTACAAATTACCAAGGATAACATTATGGAACAAAAATATAAGACCATTGGTAATTTCTCTAAAATTAAAATCTTTAACGAAAAATTACACTCAACTCCACTAGATTCTCTTATTTTGGAGATTTCAACGTTTTATATCATTAAAATATTTTATAAATTTACCATCTGAATACACTTATTTTTTTTTAAAAAGACTTCATATAAAATAATGATAAAACATTCAATATCATTGGTGGGGAAGAACTAAAAAGTCATTTCTCTCCAGAGAATTCTCTAAATTTAGAGAATTGTCTTTTCTCTATTTGAGAGAACCATTTAGAGAATATGTTGGAGCACAAATATCACCAAAAATTCCTTTTTTTAGTATTAGAGAATCTTTGGAGATGCTATAACATGATATATATGAAAATATATACATATATATACCTCTAGAAAGAAAAAGGTCAATAGGAGAAGTGAATAGCCCTGTTCTGCTATCCCTATCATGACCCTGTAGAAATATGATGTTATCGAAACTAAATTAGCAATTTGTTAAAGGAATGACTTCTGCCAAGGTATTCAGTGTGTGAAGTATATAACAGTACCTCCCAAGGTCAGTTGGTTTATCAACATGTGCGGCATTTTGTGAAGTAGATGGCTCCGTCTGGCTGGAAGAATTGGTTGATCCATCTTTTCCAGTCACCGTAAGACCAAACTGAGCAATATCATTGTACCTACATAAGTTAGATAACGAAAGTCAGCTCTTATCAAGGAAATCTGTCTTACACAGCACAATATATGATGTGATATATTGAACAAAGAGGAATGTTATGTAAGTGGCTTTCCATGCTAAGAAACTTGTGTGATGGAGAATTGCATATTGCAAGCGTACATGGTCTGTTTTGGGAAGGACAGCGCTAAGTCAGCCACAATCACTTATTAATGGGACTAGAGTGGAAGAACAGTTAGAACACAGATTGCTAAGAAAAAAAATTCTAAAGTTAGCGAGTTGCTTGATTGCTTTCTCAGATTTCTTGACGGATCTTTGGATGATTACAAACAAGACCACCTAAGGAGTTTCTACCTCCCTAAGGTTACTTCCAGGTGCATGGAAGCTTCTAAGTTATGCCACGAAACTAGAAAGTTATGCATCAAGAGAATTCTAACATATGTGTACCTACAGAATTCTACAAGTCTATGTAGCCTTTCTTGGCCAATGCTTGAAGGCGTAGTTGTCAGTAGCGAATAGCGCAAAATAGCGATGGCTTACTGATATGTTACATAGCGAATAG
>LUCG01120137.1:0-13348 GCA_001633085.1 Carthamus tinctorius
CCTAACCATCGCCGGAATCTCGTTCTTCACCGCCATCGTCTGCGAGGCCATCTCGTGGCTCCTCATCTACCGCCGCACCTCCTACAAATCTCTCAAATCCGCCATCGACAAGGCCTCCAAAAAGCTCGAATCCATGAAAACCGAGTCCTCCTCCTCCTCCACCGTCCTCCGGAAATCCAAAACCAAAAAAATCGATCGAGTCGAAACCTCTCTCAAGGAGTCCAGCCGAGACCTGTCGCTCTTCAAATTCAAATCCGGCGCCGTCGTCGCACTCGTCCTCTTCGCCGTCTTCGGATTCCTCAACAGCCTTTACGAAGGGAAGGCGGTGGCGAAGCTGCCGTTCGTGCCGCTGAGGATCGTCCAGAAGATGAGCCACAGAGGCCTCCAAGGAGAAGATCCTACCGATTGTTCGATGGCGTTTTTGTACTTTTTGTGCTCGATTAGCATCAGGACGAATTTGCAGAAGTTTCTAGGGTTTTCGCCGCCTCGTGGAGCCGCCGGCGCCGGTCTGTTTCCGGTACCTGATGCATCTAAGACCAGTTGATTTTGTTAATGCCTGTTTTCTGATTGAATTGAAGCCATTTGTTTGATGAATTGGAGAGTAAGTAATAATAACACAAGTTTCATTGATTTTTTTTGGTATTATGGAGATAGATTCATTCATTGTTATCATTGATTTGGACTTTTGAATGTGATTATTGTTATTATATAAGATGGTGTTATTGTTTATTATAAAGTTTGGTAGATGGTGACACCAATTTGGTGTCACTGAATGATAGCTGAAAATTTCATAGAAAATTTCATAGCAAAACATTGTGCTAGGAATGGAAATTAGGGTGAAAGCCAGTACTCACCATTCCACCCGCCTCTCTCTCTCTCTCTCTCTCTCCATTCTATCCTATCCTTAAAATGTGAGAGAGATAGACACGGGAGAGAGAGAGGGACTTGAAAAAGGGGTTTCCTTCGCACGGTGGCCAGCCTGACGGGGTGGGGGCGGTGTTACCGTGTAACCCCACAGCCCCGTGAGGCTTTCCCCGCTTAGTGAGGCTCCCACTCCTCTCATTGTTAGCGAACGTTTACATGTAAAGTTTACATTTACAGTGCTTTTGTTGTGAAGATTCAGTGTTATTTATGTGGTTTCATGGGGGTCTTAAAATAACCACCTAGGTTATTTGTCTTGCAAATGTGTTGGCAAAAAGATGTAAGAAGATGTGGTGGAATATCCCATTTTTTCGGGTTCCGAGTCTAGGATTGCTACTCACCAAGGATGTAGTATAGGACTCTATGCAAAACCTAAGTTTAAGCTTTTTCTAAAAGAAGTATCTTGATTCTTAAACGAATTTCATATGTTGTTTGGGCCATCAACATTGGTGAGACGGACATTAGTTTAACTAAGTTACATTAGTTTAACTAAGTTGAGGTCGATAACCTTTGATGTATGTAACCGAGTTTGATATAATTCGATATATGGCAAGGATAGTAAAGGGATTTGATTGAATGTGCATTCAATTAAAACTTTGATCACTTTACAAGGTCTACCTAAAGGGTGGGTGACCGGATATTGTAAGCAATAAATAGATAGTTAGTTTTGGAATGAGGCAAGAACGTTGGAGGGTTAATTGCATATGAATTATAGGCAATGTTAGGTTAAATACCGATAAGGATGTTGATTACTCAAATATGAATTATTGGGCCCTATTGTTCGTAAAAGCATTGATTAGGCTAAGAGGTCATATTGTATTTAAGTGTTCAATAGCTTATGTTACGAAACCCCCTTTTAGTCCCTCGACCAGTTGATTCAAAGCTTGAAATGAGCATGTGAATTGTCATGGGGTGGTCTTCATATGGGCCTACATGGAATTTTTTAGGCCTAAAAACCCTATTCAAGCATATTTTTTGCTACTATTTATGTATTTGGTTTGGGCTTTTACAGTTGGTCCATTCTCTTTTTTAGATTCATTATATTTTGCCTTGTATTTACCTTTTGTTTGTGTGGTTTCAATAACTTCTATTTTTTTGGGAATTTTTTAGTGCACAATGAATTATGATTCAAACCCTAAAGCCCAATATTCGTTGAATCAACGAAAACTTTATAAGAGAGACTTTCCTCCACGTATTCGAAAAACAAATGGGTTCGATTTTTGTTATCGATATTATACACTGCATTAATTAGGCTCTTAAGTGTTTTTAAGAAACGTTGACTAGTGTTCTATTGGTGGCTTTTACCTTATGTTTTTAGAAATGGTCATAAAGAAAACTCGCCTAAACGGGTTCTTACGGTTGAAGTAATAAACACCTTCAAATATATTCAACATATCCATCTATAGCCATGTATGGTTATTATCCGAGCGAATAAATAACTAATGTGATAGAAGATCTAGATTAGACATGTCAAGTTAAAGATATTAAGTATTTATGACATCTTGTTTGTTAGAATAATTGGTTTTTGATTAAGTTGTTGATATAAGGACTAATGAGAAATACAAGGTCTACAAAAATCTTTAAAGTTGTTTGGTAAGTGGAATTTAAAGTGAAGTTCCTTCGATGATAATCCAATTCCATCAAATTTTGTTATGTGAGCCAAACACCCTTGGCCACCTAGACAAAAAAAAACTTGCAGCTCCCAAAAAAGAATAGAATCATCCATCAACAACCTTGTTTCTTTGCGGTTTATATGACAATTTCTCAATACTTACAAGCCATAAGAAACACATAAATATATGTTATACTGTTTGCTGGCCTGTTGAAAAACTAATAAGAAACTATAATTAAGAATCTATCAACTGCAATATGCTAAATTCGACTATCATATATAACGGTTGATTAGTCATTGACCATGTATATGCCTTATGAAGGGATTAGTGCTTATCAACATGTATACAATGTATGGACTTGTGTTAATGTATTGAACCACCATCGCTCACCTACCGTAGTTACAACAAATCAATGGAACTTCATCAAGCAATGCCACTCATTAGCTTATCGATTGACGCTTATACATACATGCCTTCAACCTTACATAAGCTTCTCCAAGACATCCCTCACTAAAACCAAAGCTCATATAAAATCCATTCCAAAATTCCCTCCTGTGATTGAGAGGACTAAAAAAGAAGTGTGTCAGTGAACGTCTAAATGGCACAGAAACATCTCCAATGCAAAGTTCTTACAGGCAAAAAATTGAAGCGTCTTATAGGAACTAACACTGTATAGAATCCTTATATGAAACCCTTTTTATTTTCGTTCTTACCTTGATGATGGTGTGAGTGACATGTTTGCTAGTTTTTATTTTATGTTTGTTGACCTTCTTTTTGAAAGGGTGTCCGGGCCAAAGCCTGACAATTTTGGGGGCTAAACATGTCCCCACTTAAATGTTCCCAGACATGTGTATGGGAAGGCTCGAACTCGGTTAGGGCGTTATGAACCCCCCGAGCGATAACCAATCCGCCACAGCATTGAAAGACAANATGGGAACCACAAAAAAGGGGATTCTTATCGGAAATACTATTGTAGATCTTTAAGATAGTTTTTGTCTTATGAGACGTAGATGACTCGAAAATTCCCCTCACATGAGGGGCACAAACGCACACGACGCTACTAACAAAGCCCATATGAATGGCTTTAGTGAGAGAGGCTAATACACGTAAAAAAAACTTATTTTTAGATCAAAAGTATACTTTTATCTTTCAGGCTGCGTTTGGTACGTGGGACAGGACATGACAGGACGAGACAAAAATCACTGTCCTACGTTTGGCGCAACATGAGACAGAACAAGAGTTCACCGTCCCACGTTTGGTGCGACATGGGACAGGGACAGAAACTGGGACAAGGTGGGACAACATGGGTCAAAATTGGCTTTTTTTAGTTCCACCAAAACAGGTGGAACAACATGGAACAGAAACGAGGCAGAAACTAATATATTACTAATTAACACTCGTTTGATATATAACTTCAATATGATATTTGTTTTAGTGTTTACCACCACTAGTCGTGGCCGCCGCCGCCACCGGTAGCCACCATCGGCCACCTCCACCTCCTCTTCCTNNCATCTCTACAACTGTCCATCGCCATTGCAACCACCACCACCCCGTTGGTCACCTCCACCACCACTATCCACCATCTTCACGTTCTCCACAACCACCGACCACCACCACCATCGTCACTACTAGTATTACCGCCGACTATATCTACCATAGCCATCAACATCAGTTATATAAAAATCATAATTATATATACATGTGTGTGTGTGTTTATGTTTATGAAAATTGTGTCATTTAAAAAAATAATCATATAATTACTTTATTTGTGTTAATTATAATTATTATGGATATATAAAATCATCAAATAGTTTTTTTGGGGAACTTGTCTAGTTCTGCCCAGTCCAGTCCTAGGCGTACCAAACACAAAACAGACATCTGTTCCATCCGGTCCTGTCCCGTCCCGTCCAGTCCTGTCCAGTTATGTCTCGTCCCGTCATATCCAATCATGTCTGTGTACCAAACGCTACCTCAAGAAGGAAAAAAAAAAAAAACAAAAAAACAAAAACCATTCATATGGGACCAAAAGTGTAATCTGGTCTTCCAATTATTTTTTCCCTTTTTACCCTTTTTCCCAAAACGACTTTCCCGCTCGTTTGAAAAACACAAAATACTTTCAAACAGTTCGCCAAAATTTCAAGCCCCCCTCCCTACTTTAAACCTCCAGCAATTCCATCCCTAGCTACCATAATCACCATCATCAGCTAGAGAGAAGAAGAAGAACAACAACAACAATGGCGAAACGAGCAAAGAGAGATCTGAAACAATCCGAGGAACCAGAAACAATCGATTCATCGGTTCCTCCTTCCGATTCAAAATCATCGCCTCCATCTAAGAAATCCAAGACCTCTCCCGCTGCCGATGATGATGAAGTCCGATTCATCGGAAAACCGGTTCCGGCTGATCAGGCCAGAGCAAGATGGCCTCATCGTTACGAATCTAAGGTGCGTTTCTCGAGAATCACATTTTTTTATAGTTGTATTTGTGTATTTTTTTTAACACTACTGATTACATGTAATGTTTGTGTTATTGGAACTTGCAGAGCAGAGTGAAGGTTACAGCTTCAACGAACGGGTGAGATTTAAAAAAAATCATTTTTGTGCTATTTTTCTGTGTATTATTTGAAGCTGTTTATAACTTATTAGCTTCATGGAAAAGCAATAAGCTATTTTAAAGCAACTCCAACCATACTGCAAAATTGATGATTTGCAGTATGGTGGATTCCAACCATACTTCAAGCTCAAAAAATATTCTGCAGTGTTAATATTTCTTCCACTAAAAATCCTCAAATTTGATGAGACACTATTAACCCACCAGAACCAACATGGACCGCCATTTAAGGGTTACGGATCAAAATGCGTGTAGATTTAGAAATTTGGTGTTTTTTTAAGTATGGTTGAAGTTGAATTTTTTTTTTTAGTGTTTAAAGGTTTCACCAATTTTATTGTTTTGGTGATATGGGTTGGAGTTGGTCTAAGGTGTTCGTGTGAAGTGCTTTTTAATTTCCTGGAAAAGCAATAAGACGGTTTTTTAAGACCGGCAATTTTTTTAAGTTTTTGGAAAAGCTAATAATCTGATAAGTACTTTTGAACATAAACACTCCCAAACATCTATATCACTGAAAAAGCAGTGTAATGAGTTTTGACTATATGTTAAACTTCTGTGTTGAGCTTTACATGAATCGCCCAACCGAATAATCACACGAAAGTGAGAGCAGAGCTAAGAAAAAGGCGGACTAAACAGAGATAGACTAAAAATCAGGACTTTATGTAAGCCTAAACAAGAAAAGACAACAGTGATTATCTGGTTCTGTTATTTTGCTTTCACACTGCTGAAGGGGGATAAAAGTTCACCATGAAAAAATTAAACATAGAGTACAAAGTATGCTACACATATTGAACTTCTCAATTGGTTGACAAAGTCTTGCTATCAACACTAAAAAATGCTTATAATGGTGTATTTTTTATGTGTTTTGTGTGTTTAAATCGGGTGACAAAGATGGTTATTCGATTTTCCAAATTGATCATTCATTTCTACAAAATGGTCAACCATTTTCCATATAATTCATTTCCCCAATAAGCACAAACTAGAAAATATGAGTTTTGTATCACCAAATGTTATTTTATCATAAGAGTTTATATGGTTAGTGCATTCATCAAGTATCAATCATGTAGGTAAAAGAGAAATTCATTTAATACTTAAAGAGTCAAAATTTGACAGTAATATTGGAAATCTGGCAACATTAGCTACACAGTTTTTATTTAATTTGTCTATATCATGGCAGTGAACTGGATGTCAAGGAGATCATTCAAGCTAAGTGTCATTATACCAAGGCTGTTGTTGATGGTATTCATTTTGATCTTAACGATGATGCATATGTCAAAGTGAGCCTCCTCTCATCTCTCTATTTATTAATTCTATTTGTAGCTTGTATGTAGTTATATATTTTTATGAAAGCATGTAAAGCACCAAAGCAGAAGTTTGACATTGTCTGTAAAACGCCAAAGCAGAAGTTTGTAAACATTCACACGTTTCTTCAATGTTTATGCAAAATGGTTATTGGTTATTTTAGCAAATCATTAAAGTCTAAACTCACAAGAATACTGGAAAAGCTTTTTGCTTGACACATATTACACCAAGGAACAACTGTGCTTCTTATTTTTGAAAATACTTTTTTGGATTGAGCATAGAAATAAGACAGCTGTGTTGTTGAACAACTAANCTAAAGTCTAAACTCTAAAGACAAGAATACTGGAAAAGCTTTTTGCTTGACACATATTACACCAAGGAACAACTGTGCTGCTTATTTTTGAAAATACTTTTTTGGATTGAGCATAGAAATAAAACAGCTGTGTTGTGGAACAACTAAGGAAGAAACCAAATAACATTAATGTTACTGTGGAAATGTAATATATGGTCAAAAAAACATTGGTCTGTGAACTATGACCATTTATCATATTATGTTACAGGTGATTGATGGATGAAATTTCAGGTTATTATCATTTTAGCTTGTTTCTTGACACTTATATTTTGTGTTTGCATGACTCTATCAGGCTGAAGAAGGGATGCCAGATTTTATTGCTAGGATTGTGGAGATGTTTGAAACTGTTGATAGAGAATTGTATTTTTCAGCCCAATGGTTTTTTAGAGCAGAAGATACCGTGAGATACTTTGCCAAGGGCTTCATATATATCCTATAATTTTTTGTTTGCAATCCACACTGTATGTATGCTAATGGAGATAAACTGTCGCATATATTGGTTTTCAGGTAATTAAAAGCCAAGCTCATCTTATTGACAAGAGAAGGGTGTTTTGTTCTGACATGAAAGATGACAATCCCCTAGACAGCATTGTGTCGAAAGTCAAAATTGTTCAGCTTTCTCCAAATGTATGTATACTGCTTACCTACATGTTATTATATTGGTTTTTCTACAGAAGTCTGTGTACTCTTGAATTTCTATGTGTAGATAGTGAACATTATGGCTGTCAATGATGTATTTCTAATGACTTCTTATAACAGGTTGACTTGGATGAAAAAGAGAAGGCACTCTCATCATTTGATCTTTACTATGATATGAAATATTCAAAGCCAGTTACATTCACAACGCTACACACAGGTCAATGCCTTGATAAGCAAATAGTTTATTTTATCTCTCTATAAATTGCATATAGTACTGTTCTATACATAATTTTATATAATATCGAAAAGTGTTGTCTAGTCAAGTTTACAGGCTAAACATTTGTACTTTATGTTAGGATTACATAGAAATGTATGTGTATCTGATTGAATTCATTTGCTTTTGAGTTGCAGAAAAGAGCATCACAGAGAGTGATGAGTCGTCTGTAATTTCAGGTGATGGTAGCTCAGACGGTGAAGAGTCTCAGATGACGCTATTGGACCTGTATTCGGGTTGTGGTGCTATGTCTACTGGGCTTTGTTATGGCACAAATATGTCTGGCGTGAAACTTGTTACAGTAAGTCGAGTATCCAATCTGCATGTGAAACTGATTCACTTAGTTTTTGTTTCCATTCTCATGCCAAGTTCCACATATTTTATCTGACATGTCCGTTTAAATGTTACAGAAATGGGCAGTTGACATCAATAAGCATGCATGTGAGAGTCTAAAGTTGAACCATACTGAAACTGAGGTTGGCATTGAATTTATATTCTCTTCTTGTTAATCGTCAGTGACCCAAGTTGTTAAATATTGACTTTATTTATTTAGGTGAGAAATGAAGCAGCTGAAGACTTTTTATCTTTGCTGAAAGAGTGGGAAAATCTTTGTAGACAGCATGGTTTGTTGGGTTCACAACATGTTGAAGATACGAGTATAAAATCTGAAGAATCAGATTCTGAGGAGAAAGAAGACAATCCTGAGCCGTCTGATGGTGAATTTGAAGTAGGGAAGTTGCTAGCTGTTTGTTATGGTGATCTAAACAAAGAGAACAAGAAAAAACTATATTTCAAGGTATTCTACTTTTAAATTGTTGTGGTGATAACCTTATTACCTTAGTCAAGGCTGTATGCATGCTATATGGAAAGCCAGTCACTTTAGACCATCAAATTTGATCATGGTTTTTCTCAACAAGTCATCCATATGTAGCTGTAATAGTTCTAAATCAAATACTCAAGATTGTATAAATACATATCATTGTAGGACCTTGTAGGTGAAGGCATGCCTATGTTTTATCTTTTGATGAGACTTCATACCAATTTTTTAGCTTATATCTTTGAAAATATTGGTGTTGCTTCACATTTTTGTTCCATTTTGTGCGATATAGGTGCGATGGAAGGGCTATGGTCCTAGCTATGACACTTGGGAGCCATTTGATGGTTTGAGGTCTCTAGCTTCAACCCTTTATGTCTTCATGTCATTTTGGTAGGACACTACTCTCTTTCTAAGAAAAGAAATACTTACATGAATGCCTTCTTTTATTATAGCAATTGCCCGGATGCTATAAAGGAATATGTGAGCAAAGGATATCAATCAAGGATGTTACCTCTTCCTGTAAGTTGGCTTTTCTTTTCTATTTTCACTACATTTGTAAATTGTTCTCTTTTTATGCTTAGTGGATTGTTTATACTTTTTATCTACTTAGGGTGATGTTGACTTCATTTGTGGAGGTCCTCCGTGCCAAGGAATCAGTGGTCACAATCGCTTTAGAAACTACACTGATCCTCTAAAAGATCCGAAGAACCATCAGCTTGTAGTCTACATGGATATCATCGAGTTTCTAAAACCAAAATTTGTTTTGATGGAGAATGTATGTGATATTGTCAAATTCGCGGATGGTATCTTGGGATTTTATGCTGTAGGGCGTCTAGTTTCTATGAATTATCAGACACGCATGGGGATAATGGCTGCAGGATCATACGGAGTTCCTCAATGCCGATTGAGAGTTTTTCTTTGGGGTGCTAATACAAAGATGGCAAGTTTCTTTATATATGCATACTGTTACTATTCCATATTTCCATGTTATTTTTCTAACAGTTTCTAGAACCAACAGAATTTGCCTCAGTTCCCTTTGCCCACACATGAGGTTGTCGGTAAAGGAGTTGTTCCACTTGAATTCAAGGTGATTGTAACTACATATATATATATATATATACATACATACATATACACACACACACTCACTCACATAGAGGGCTTAATCAAATGAGAACCTCAAAAAGGTCTAGAACCAGTGAATCATGTGTTGTTTCGCAAAAGTTTCATATTGTGAAACAAAAACATGTGAAACAATATGATAAATCTAGCCTTAGATGGAAAAAAAATCATGTCCAACTTGTTGTGGTTCTAACTTGATTAACCCCTATGTATGCAAATAAATCTTTGTAATGTGTAGTGGTCGGTATTAAGCAGTTGTTTGTTTGATGGCAGGATTGTATTGTTGGGTCTGATAATGACAAGTCATACAAGCTAGAGAAGAGCATATTACTTGGGGATGCCATTTCAGACTTGCCTGAGGTATGCTAATTATTTCTAGTTCATGCTATTGATCAAATCATGAAAAGATTGTGACAATATTACGTTACCCTTGATATTTATTTAATTTTACCTTTAGGTTACAAACAACAATGGCAAGGATGAAATAGAGTATGCAGGGGCGCCACGTACAAGTTTTCAGAAATACATCAGAATGAGAAAACACGGTGAGTTTAGCAATACATCAGCTGCTCTACTATTTGAGTGGAGGTCAGGTCTGCTTATGTCTCACCTCCCATACCCACCCTTCAGGTGGGGTATAATGAGTTAGTTTGGTTTTGTTCTGTTTATTTCTGGTTTCAATAATCTGTTTCTGCTTAAAACCATAACCAAGATTTATTTCTACAGCTTTGGGGAAAGATGCATCAAAGAGAAAGATGCTTTACGATCATAGGCCACTGGAACTTAATGAGGATGACTATGCTCGGGTTTGCCAAATTCCCAAAATAAAGGTTTGATACATTTCATCCAACCCATCTGGCTCATCAAACATTCAGCTACCAAAAAGGGTTATCTTTAACTAGTGCTTCACTTTTCCAACAAAAAATGAATGATTTTGAACAACTTATGGTCAAATTGTAACACATAGCATCATATTTCCTTTTAAGTTTTTATTTGGTTGTTGGATTTTAAATTATTACTAAACCCATTATATTTCTCAAAATTGACTACAAACCTTTTACTGTTTTACATGATCAAAAAGTTGAATGGTGTTGAAAGTTAAAATGGTTGTTATAATGGTTTTTTTAAAACTTAAATGGCTTCTTTTTTCTTTCCATGAAGTGATAATAACCATGGTTAGTTATTCATCAATATGCCTAACATATGCAGGGAGCAAACTTTAGAAATTTACCAGGGGTGATGGTTGGTAAGAACAACAAAGTAGAATGGGACCCTTCAGTTGAAAGAGTCATGCTTCCTTCAGGAAAACCTTTGGTACTTCTTAAACATTAAGTCTTTCTGTTTACCCCAAAATAAATTTCCCATTTCCACTACTATCTATATTTCTCTAATGACATTAACCAATAATACAGGTTCCCAATTATGCCATGACATTTGTTCGCGGGACTTCAAGAAAGTACGTTTTTTTATCATTTGTGTATACAATAATATGTTTGTGATCTTGGTTGCTAAAGTTAATAACATAACTAAAATGCAGACCGTTTGGGCGGTTGAGCATGGATGATATCGTCACAACTGTAGTAGGTAGAGCCGAGCCACACAATCAGGTACGTAAACTTTATCTTATCATGGCTTCCGAATCAAATCAAGAAACACCATGTCAAGTTTTGGTATGTTCTTTTTTCCATTAGGTGTTGCTTCATCCTAACCAGGATAGAGTGCTTACTATTCGTGAAAATGCGCGTTTACAAGGGTTTCCTGATCACTATAAACTTTGCGGGCCTGTTAAGGAGAGGTAATATTATATTATAAACCTGTTTTGTCTTGTTCTGTTCTGTTTGAATACCAAAATGCACCCTAAATGAGTTTTTAATTAGAAACATGACATCCTAATTTCTTTAGCTCCATGATCTTCATCTAGTTTGAAAAAACATGTCCATGGTTCAAAATGATGAAGTATAGAATATTTTAATATTATTATTAACGATGGAGTTAATAAAATAGAGCAACTATTAAAGTTGGATGTAACTTTTTTAAAAACTCTTGGCTTTTTGTTTTAGGCTAAGAAATGAAAATGGGAATGCATTTTCATTCCCCCAAATCTAATAAGAACTGAAGCTTTTGGCTTTTTAAGGGAATGGGTCCATTATATTATAGAAAATCAAACAATTTCTTTTATTATCATCTCCATTGATTAATGCTTAATACCTCTAACCAAACATCCCCTTAGTTTGATACTATATTAAAAAATTATTATAGCATAGTTGGTGGAGATGCACTAAAAAAATTATGCTAGAAAAAAACATGAAACAACTTTCTTCCTCTTGAGTACATTTTACTCTCTCGACCCTCTGAGATTTACTGGGTTTGTTTAGTTTTACAATACGAAATTATTCAATCTTATATTTTGGATTTTGGTTATTCAGGTACTTGCAGATTGGAAATGCAGTTTCCTTTGCTGTATCAACTGCATTGGGTTATACATTAGCCAAGGCCATCCAAGGGGTGTGCACCAGTAAACCATTGACACTCCCCATGAAATTCCCCGATTGTTTTGGACAATCGTCGATCGTAAAACAAGATTCTCAAGAATCGGAATGACAACAAAAATTCTCCGGCTAACTTATATTCTTCACGAGTCCTAAGCTGTGAACCGTGTAACGTTATAGAGTTTACGGGCCAAAGAGTTTGTATTTTGATGAAGAGCTTTGTTCCACTAGGTTTACATATTGATTGTGTGATTCTTGTTGACTGTAATTTAACGTTGATTTTTATGTCATTGTTTAATAGGTGTAATTTATCAAAAAATGAGTTGGAGTAAGGTTTAGGTTTGCTGGCTGTGCAACATTTGAATAAATATAACTAGTTTTTTGATGTATTATTTGCTTGATGAAAATTAGTTTAGCGCTAATTAATGATTTTGTTGATTCTATGGATTATTGAGTATTTTTCAAGCAATAAAGTTCACTAACAAAGTAACAATCTATCACATCATTCTATCAAAGAATGCAATATATGTATTACAAAAAAATGGTATTGAGAAATTAAAGTCTAAGGTGCATTAAGAGCATTTTCAATAATCAATAGTTTCTAATAGTTTCTTTAAAGGGAAGAAAATGAAGATTTAGGAGCTGTTTGTTTACCTCTTAACAGTTCCATTAAGAGGCAGCTTCTTAATTATTAAGAAGTAAATCTTGTTTGGTAAAAAAATGAATTGTCACTTAATGGTTCCAAAACCCTTTAAATGATTCAGTATCCCGGACGTCTCTTAACCATTTAGAGCCCTGATTTCATTCTCAACAATTACCAAACCACCATATTTGATTTTGCACCATATCATAAGAGTCTCTTAATCATTCTGATCCCTTAATCATCCAGCACCAAACCATTCAGCGACTGCCAAACAGCCCCTTAGAGATAGTTTTGCTAAAAACTATCTCTAAACTTAAAAAAATTAAAACTCCTAACATTTATCAAATGTTGGAGCACTATTCATAAGCTACAGTGTATTAAAATATTATATTCTTTTTTTAATTCCATTAAATCACTACAAAGAGGACCATTCACCATTAAATCTATTTATTTATTTTTTAATACTAATTCATTTATTAATTGCTACATATATAATTATATACTAACATAGGGGTGGGTTCAAATGTGAACTACTTTTTGGTTGTGAACGTGAGGACAGCCGAGAGCGC
>LUCG01120182.1:349-12986 GCA_001633085.1 Carthamus tinctorius
ATTTATCTTGAAATAAATAATTGGAAATTATTAAGGACTATTCTTTTCTTGATGGATAAGAAAAGAAATATTTAGTTTCCCAAAGAGATAAATACTATTGATTTGGTATTATATGATATATGGTAACCTTTACCATATATATATAGATAATAAGGGTTGGTCAATATTAATTGATCAATTTTTGATCAAAAGGAAACCTAGAAAATTCTTTCTCTCAATCTCTCTCTCCCTTGATCGATTTCTACAAAAACCCGAAATCAGATCCGGTTTCGATTTTATTCGATCAATTCTTCGTGTACAGCTTGTTCGTGAACTTGGGTTCTACCGGCTAGAAGGTCTTCGTAAGGCTTCATCACGGGTGGATTATTCTCAAGCTTCCAAGGTAATTTTCTAATCTTAGTATGTTTGTAAGAAAAATTTAGATCTGTGTGTTTTTCGGGTTTTATCACATAATCGCTTCCGCTAATCAAACTAGTTAGGTTTGTTTTAAACTTTGGGGTCAGTTTGATCACAAGGTTTGTTTAGTGATTCCCGTTCAAGTTAGGTTTGAGATTCACAGTTCACTCATGTCAGATAGACATGAGGGTTGTTAAAAACTCAACATTCCCAACAACCCCCAACCGTATTAGCCAAATTGGGGTCTTGGAGCCAAGAGTTGAAAATTCTAAATGGAATCAATCTAAAGTCTAGACTCCTAGCTTCAAGCATGACCGAGCAATGATTCGAGTAAAGTCTCTCGAAGATCGTTACCCCCCATTAGGCCAATTGTCGAAGACATTATAAGGAAACCAAAAATCTGTCTAGTTTACTAAGCTTCGAACCACTCATCTAGGTGAAGCTCATACATTCGAGCCTAAAATCAATAAGGCCAATAGAGCTAATGAAATTGTTAAAAATGTACAAACCTCTAGCATCAAATAGGGACCTAATTCTCTCCTCTCGTAATGTAACTTCACCAAAGTCACCGCAAACAATCTACATCACGTTGAGCCTATTAATAATTAAGGCAACAGATTTGACCCCAAAGCTCTAGTTTGGTGCTGACATGCTACGGTGTGTTTATGTTCCCAACTCCAAACTTCACGTTAATCGAGTTCCAGTTATCGTAGATAGCAAGAAAGTTCCGATTTTTCCCATCTTCCTCAACAAAAAAACACCTCGGGTCCCAAATTTTGTAGACTGCTCCCGAACAACCAATTGGTTGCACCAAACATAAACGATAACTATTATTCCACCAAATCATACGAACTATGTTGGACTAATCACTAGCATTTCTGGTTTCTTGGAATCACAAGTTAACCTTGTGCCCTTGAGAGACCAAAAATATAACCAAGTGGCAACCATAGTGATAAAAACGTAATAATTTTAAAACAATGACAAGATTTATTTGTGAATAACATGCATACAAACTAAAAGTGTAATCTTCTCTCCATTACACACATAGAGGGAGAAAGAGAGGGGTTATTTTATAATGTTATATCATTATACACAAGTATAATCTTTACAGGCAAAGACAATACAAAGCAAAGAAACACATGTGAGACCAAGTTCTTTTCGTGAGACTAGTGAGACCAAGATTTACACTTGAATCTCCACAAAAAAAAACATTGTGAAGGTAACCTTCATAATATTTTTGATGTGAAGGTTTGGATTCTTTTACCTGCACATTATTTTGATGTAAAGTTTCAAATGCAAAATTTTGGTTTCACTAGTGTCATGAAAACAACTTGGTCTCACGTGAACCTAACCCTATATATATGTATTGTATGTTCTGGTACAAGAGAAAATAGAGCTTTCAATCTTTTATTTATAATAGTTTTCATTTTATATGTTTTAATGAACTCTCACGTTGCAATTATATTTTTTCAGTTCACATTCCTCCAACACACTTGTCACTGTACCCTGCAAAACCAGCCATATAAAATGTTACCATTACTTTATTTCAAATAAAAGTTGTTAGTATTTAGACTTGAAAAAAAGTATGGGTTAGTTTTGTCCTGTCTAAGAATAATTTGTTTTTGCATTAAATACATTAAGTTAAAGACATTTTGTCATTTTATCTCTATCTTGAAGTTCTATAAAATCTTATATATAATAAAATATGATATTATATTTTATATACATTAACACCATCGTCTAAGGAGACCATCCCCAAAGCCCTTTAAACTCCTTCCTCCCTAGCACCGTTGATGAGACAAAACTCAAACCCTCCCTCTATGAGACTCAACTTATCTGCTGAAGTGGACTTAGATAGAAAACCAGACCATGTGTGATGAGAGCATAGTGTTGTGGGACGAAAACATAAAGAAATCATGATGTCGGGAAAAGGTTCATGATTCAGGTTCGGGGTTGCCCCATGCCCCCGTACTGTTAGTAAAAAAGTGAAGTGAGGTCTAGAATGGTGTAAAGGTCGACATATGTGGTCAAAGTTAGCTTTGGGAATAGAGTCTCTTTGAGCTTCCCCATCCTTCGATTGAAGTTAATGATGAGATCTTTGACATTCCACAATCTTTGACTGCAATTAATGCAATTACGTTCCATAATTGGTCATTAACCATCTGTATTTCATAAATATGTTGTACATATAAAGAACTCAAATTTTCGGTTTTAAGAAAATGGAAGAAAAAAAGACTACATTAAAAAGATAACAGAAATGAAAAAAAAATTGAGGTATAGAAGAGGTTATGAAGTTCAAGCATAAGGGTAAAATCAGCAGAACCTCATTCTATTTTAATGTCGAATGTCGTAAAAAACCAATATTTCATTTTATTTTTTTGTATTCGAAGAAAACTCACATCCCTTCAAAGTTAGTTATTTTTTCCTTTGCGTCTAAAAGCTAACAAGTATGTCTTGTCTGTTTGAAGATTCAAAATATGAAAAAAAATTTGAATATATTTTGGTTGTGAAACAGAAGTTATACATTTTGCTATCATTTTTAGACAACGAGAAAAAATAGTTTGATTTGCTTTAACTTTTCGATTGCGATGTAGAAATCAATAACATGACTAGTTCATCGGCTATGTATTATGGATAGAAAAGATGCTATTTTTATCCAAAACAAGTTGCATTTATGATGTGTTTGTTTATGTTTAAAATCATGAGTGTCCAAAAAGTGAAATACAATTATTTACTTGTGTACAAAATTTATAGGTGCAAATTTTATCTAGAAATGTTTACTATCCACAAACGAGTAGAATCATGATTATATGAGATAAATAATGTTGTTTTCAAATGTTCAATATTCACAAGCAAGTTGATTGAATATTGATACCTTGACATTCCAAATCAAGGGAGTGGATTTAATTTCTGGGATAATTGTAGCTGACACACCCAATATGCTATCTAAAAGTGATGCTCAAGAAGAAGTCTCATGATATAGATATATCAAATAGTGGAATATTTTTAAGCATAAAATTCATTTAAGATATTGTTGATGGAATTAGGGTTTTGCAAAAAATAAAAATAATTATCTAATTTATCTTTAATATATGATCTTATTTATGTGTTTTATCTTTAATACATGAGCTTGTCATATTCTTGGTATTTTATTGTGATTAAAACTTGGAATAATATTGATCTAATTTCCATATTGAATTTGACAATATCTTTGGTCTTAATACCGATTGTACATCATAGATAAATATATATAATAGTGTAAGTTGCACAAGTTTAAAAAAATCTCGATATATCATTCTTGAAAAATTCAATACGTACTTATGAAACTTTATAATGCCATTAAATTAAAAAATATTTAATAAAGATTTTATTTTGAAAAAATTAATGAGATAAATACAATAGTATAGTTTGTAAAATAAAAAGAAATGTATTTTAGTTAATTTTAATATTATAAGGGTATAAATTGATAAATGTAAATGTAAAATATATAAACACATTAATTCGTGTATATTTATGATACTTATAAATAATATAGATAAATCCCCAAATAGTCAATATTAATCTCATTTCGAAGGCATTGACAAAACGATTCAAATGATATAATTTGTAAAAGGTAGATATGATTTTTAACGCATCTTAGTTCATATAGATTATTTATATTTATATGATAAGAGACTAAAATGAGTAATGCAAAAGTAAAAAATTAAAAGTAAACAATATACCTTATTATAAGGGTAGAATGTAGCATGTAAATTAAAAAAATAAATTAATATGATATTTAAGGAGGAGGAGGTATAAGTGTGTTAATTGAACTGCTAATGTAAGTTGCATCTAGAAACATGTTTAGGCGGAAAAATACTGAAACCGGCTCACCAGAAAATGACACATGACATGCTAGTTACTTGTTTATCATATATAGATTTGTATATATGTTTTCATATCAAGTATCGTTTTTTTTCCAATAGGAGCAATCAACTTTGGTTCAACGACTTCCACCAAAATTCGTCATAATCATCAAATGGATTATGTGAAATCTTCTATTTGAACGTTTTCTACTACTTTGCTAAAGTTCCAATTGATGATGACGTGTTTACAAATCAAATGAGTATTAAGGAAATGTTGTCTACTAATTGGTAAGAAAAAACCAAGTTTACTTGAATAAGAACCATTTAAAATTTTATAATATATAGAAAGATGTATATGACTTGAAGATTACGTCAAATTATGCAGATATTCAGAGTCACTAACTGGGGTACAATAAATGCCATTGAAAATTTCTATGGATGTTATTATTTTTTGTGCACAACATGCATAACAAGGATTAAATAACTTTAAAATCAATATTATAATTCTATTAATCATTAATATAGAAATGATCATTTAATATTGTTAATATATTAATATATGTATTTTGAAATTTTAAAAATAATTGGTTCGTTAGTCTTTTGCTTTTGAAGCTGTGCTTATGTGACACAACTTTTATTCTTGGAATTCATAAACTTAACTAAATAACCAAGTCAATGTACTGAAATCGGTACTATAGTTATCAAGAGAATTCCTACCCTCTTTGCTTCTTAAAAAAGACCACGTTTTACTTGACATTTAAATTATTAATTCCTTCTGACCAATCAAATACATGGAATGTCCCTTAATAAGATAATTAAGAAAACAACTTTAGTATCCAAAATAAATATAATGTTAATTACAATGCTTGTTTGGTATGGACTCTTAATAAAAAGGTTGTGTTTATTTTATTTGGCCAACATAAATAAAAATCAAAATACATGAGTTTTTTCTACCAAAAAAGTCATGTTTAAGCGAATTAAACATTTTTGACATAAAAAGCCTGTAAACCGACAGAAATAGGCTTAACTGATGGTTTTCCAAGGAAACGAGGTGTTGTTAGAATACTGGTCGGTAAAAATAATCTGACAGTTTTTGTAACGACCTTTACCGACTGCTTCCGACTGTTTCTTTAGCAAGGGCTTTCCGACGGTTTGTCGATGATTTTCCATACGACTAAAGAAAAAAGCAACAGTTGGTAAACCATGGGAGAGCAATCGAAATATTTTTATTGCTAAAAGCAATTAGTAACAGTCGTCGATAATACGAAGTTTTTAGTAGTGATGTCTTTTTAATGGTTACCTAAATTATCCAAGAATTTTTCAAAATAATTTAACAAACAATCATAAAAAAATATTTTCCGGTTAAGATTTAAAACCCAAAAAGGATTTAGTAAATTTACTAAATCTTTTTGCTAGTATAATAATAGTCAAGAAATAAGTATATCTTGTAACAGGGAATATTACACAAAATGATTGTTTTGTTGAAAAAAACGAAAATTTAAAAAGTCATCAATCAACTGTAACTTAATTAAAAAAAATGTATAAACTTGAACATACTTGGGGCAATCGGTCATGTTGCTGAACTTATAAGGAAACTTAACACCACACTTGTCGGGAAGTCCGAGGGTGTTAGGGTTTTTAAAACCAGGTTGTGAAACAACAACCTTGATGCAATTACACGCATTTTGCTTGTCGGTGGATGATTTCGAATCGTTGTTGACACCCCTAACACCATTGCAACATTCTGCCGGCACTGAACCACCATTTTCGAAGTAGTTAAAGCATGGCCTAATCTTGTCAACCACTTGACCACAAGTTAGAGCAGCCTCTGCGTAAGGCGCAACCACCACCATTAAAGTCACCGCAACACATAAAACCTTCATCAACATCCCTGCCACCATCATTCTAGTAGTTTTCGTTGATTATGTTTAGTCGAAAAATAAAATATTGATAAAGTTATATGTATCTTCTGTTTTCAGATCCTATCAATTGGTGTAAGAAATTGTTATGGAGGGTACCATATATGTAGGAACAATTTATGCATATTAACGCATATGCATGTGGGATTATAAAATATCTTTTGTCTAAATGTAGTAGAAAGAATGAAATATAAAATAAAAAAAATGTTGGTGTGTTGTATAATACATGATGAAAATTATACCAAATGAAAATACGTTAAAAACACAACCCATTGATATATTTTGCATCAAGTATTATATTGTAATAACCGGGATTTAAGGAAACATGTATAGGTGTAACAACTCGAATCCAGTTTTCATACATTTAACGGAAAACACATGGTTTTAAGGTGAAAGTAACCTTAACAGTGGAAAAGGTCCATAAAGGTTTAAAATTTAAAATATAAGAGTCTAATAATTTCACAAAAGACATTTGGTAACATAAACGAATCCTCAAACGAGGTCCAACCAACTGACATTAATAAGTCTTTCCAAATGACAAACCAAGAATATTCAACATGTTTCCGAAAGTTCGCTAATTTGAAAAGTAGAGCTGAGTCTCGGGCACATCAGAGTTTCAAGCATGGCTTTTCCCCTTATCAACCCCGGAAGTACCTGGCATTAAAAAGATACAACCACAAAGGGGTAAGCTTTATGCTTAGTGAGCACAAACCACACTTTAGTAAACCATATATCACATAATTAAATACATTAAATAAGGACTGAACATGCAACACACAATTGTCCTTACGGCTCTCTACCATCAAGGACTATAGACTCTGGTACCAGGCTATCACACCCCCAATACCCACGGTGGCCACAACCACTACAATGGGCACGGCCATAACGTGCATGTCAGTCTCATTTCAACCACAGAATGCATTCACGCAATTAGCACATATAGCCACGTAAAGAGGGTTAATGTACTCACCTGTCACAACGTCACAATTCAACAGGTACTTGAACCACCATACGTGATTAAGTCGACGTACGTATAACACACATTCACATACACATAAATAGGCTACTCAGAGTCGAGTTCTAACCCCTTAACCGACTTCCAAGCCTTAGAGAAACCATCTCGAAGGCTCTCCACTTCTACTCGCCCAACCTAGTGTCAACTTGACTCAACTGGACAGAAAGATTTCGCGAACGCGAGATATGGGTTTCACGAACGCGAGGCAAATAACTAAAACGAGAAAAACCCAAAAGTAGTGCTTTGTGGCACGAGATCCTGGCTTGAACTGTGAAAAATGTCCAGAAGATTTTCAAGATCGTGAAACTCAAGCTTTGCGACGTGAAACGTGCCCAGTTCGAGCAAAACGGCCTAAAAACGGAAAATCGCCCCAAAGCCGACGTTTTTCACCCCAAGGCTTCAATCCAGCCAATTTAGACCATAAAGATGCATAAAATTGATCCCGTAATAACTAGTATCAAACCCATAACATAAACTAAGTCTGAAACAACTAATTGATGATCTTTTGATCATTAATTTCGCAACCAAACCATCAAAACCGAAACTTTCATCTAAACCCCAATCGAACAACGAAACAAAAGAATAAAGTTCATACCTTGGAGAATACTACTAGCCGCACGTGAATTGCTCAATTTCTACAACGATTTGATGATCTTCCCTTCAGTTGAAATCTCCAACCACCAAGAGCCTCTCCTCCTCTCTCAAAATCGCTTCCAGGAAGATTATGAGAGAAGCTAGGGTTTTCTAACCCCTTATATACATGCCACTACCACCTTTACTTTGAGGAATGACCCCAAGGCCCCCAAGGTTCTACAATTCGCATAACAACTTAAAAGTTAACTTATCACATTACTAACTCCATTAAATGCTTACTTTGAAAAACGGGGCGTTACAACTCTCCCCCACTTACCAAGATTTCGTCCCCAAAATCGCTTAGTCATGGCATAGCTCCGGATAGTTTACCCTTATCTCAGCTTTCAGATCCCACGTCCACTCCGACCACTTTCGATGCTCCCAATGGACTTTCACCAACCCAATTTCCTTGTTTCGCAAGGTTTTGATCTTTCGTTCTAGGATCACGATTGGCCTATCTACGTAATTCAACCGTTCATCCACTTGAATGTCATCAATAGGAACGTGTGTCGACTCGTCAGCTAGACACTTCCTCAACTAAGACACATGAAAGGTGACGTGTATCTGACTGAGTTCTTGTGGCAACTCCAGTCTATATGCAACCTTACCCGAACGAGCTATCACCCTAAAAGGTCCGATGAATCTAGGGCCACGTTTGCCCCTCTTTCTGAATCGGATTACCCCCTTCCATGGTGATACTTTCAAAAGCACGTCGTCACCTACATTGAACTCCAAATCTGACCCCCGCTTATCGGCATTGCTCTTTTGGCGACTTTGAGCAGTTCATAACCGCTCCCGGATCACCTCAATGCTTTACGTCGTCTTTTGTACTATCTCTGTGCTGCCTAACTCTCGTTGGCACACGTCTCCCCAACAAATGTGAGTTCTACACCTTCTCTCGTAAAACATCTCATACGGAGGCATGCCAATACTGGCATGATAGCTGTTGTTGTACGAGAATTCGGCCAATGGTAAATAAGTATCCCAGTTACCGCCAAAATCAAGCACACACGCCCTCAACATGTTCTCGAGAGTCTAGGTCGACCTCTTGCTTTGCCTGTCAGTCTGAGGGTGGAACGCGGTGCTGAACTGGAGCTTAGTGCCCAGATCTTCGTGAAATCTCCCCAATAATCGGGATGTGAACCGTACGTCCCAGTCAGAAATCACCTTCACTGACACACCATGCCTAGCTACCACTTCCTTGACGTAGATATCGGCTAACTTTTTAGAAGAAGAACTCTCGTTGATGGCGATAAAGTGAGCGCTCTTAGTCAACCTATCCACGATCATCCAAATTGCATCAACATTTCTGGGAGTACAAGGTAATTTCTTGATCAAGTCCATCGTTATGTGCTCCCACTTACAAACGGGTATCTGTAAGGGCTGCAACGTCCCATGAGATCTCTGATGCTCGGGTTTAACTCTCAGGCAAGTTAGGCATTTCTCCACATAACGGGCCACATCCCGCTTCATTCCTGGCTACCAATAATCGGTCTTCAAATCCCGATACATTTTGGTAGCTCCCGGATGGATAGAGAACTTGGACTTATGCACCTCGTCCAATAGAGTCTGCCTTGCCTCACATGACACCGGCACCCAAACACGACCCAAATGAGTCAAAAGCCGTCGACTGTTAGACACCAGTTGGGCTAGCTGACCCTTGATCCGTTCTTTCTTCTGAGTCTCCTCTTGTATTGCGTCAAATTGAGAATTCTTGATCAACTCAAGTAAAGAAGTTGTCACCGTCAGTCTCATAAGTGGCACACGGAGAATAACATTATGGTTCTTTTTGCTCAAAACATCCGCCACCACATTAGCCTTCCCTGGATGGTAGAGGATCTCACAGTCATAGTCCTTTACCACATCTAACCACCATCGCTGCCTCATATTCAGAGTTTGCTGATCGAGAAAGTACCGAAGGCTCTTATGGGCAGTGTAAATGGTACACTTAACACCATCGAGATAATGCCTCCAAATCTTCAATGCGAACACCACCGCTGCGAGCTCCGAATTGTGGGTCGGGTAATTCACCTCATGCGTCTTTAATTGATGGGACGCATAAGCTATCACCTTCCCACGCTGCATCAACAGACATCCTAACCCGTGATAAGAAGCATCACAGTAGACTGTCATGTCTTCGATTCCCTCCGGTAATGTCAACACAGGCGCCTCACACAATTTTCCCCTAAGTAACTCAAAAGCCGCTTGCTGCTCCTCACCCCATTCAAACTTCACGTTCTTTCTCGTGAGCCTAGTTAAAGGCACTGCTATTTTGGAGAAGTCTCGGATAAACTGTCGGTAGTATCCAGCAAACCCAAGAAAACTCCGAATCTCGGTGGGAATCTTTGGAACTTCCCACTTCATCACCGCCTCTACCTTGGCTGGATCCACCTTAAGGCTCTCTCGGTTGACAAGATGTATTAGGAATTGGACCTCTTGTAACCAGAAGTGGCATATAGAGAATATGGCGTATAACTGCTCCTTACGTAAAGTCTCCAAAACTTTGGCCAAATACCTCACGTGATCCTCCTTCATTTTGGAGTAAACCAGTATTTCTTCTATAAACACGATCACCGATCTATCCGACATAGGTATACAGACCCGATTCATGAGGTCCGTCAACACCGCAGGCACTTTCGTCTACCCAAATGGCCTCACTAGGAACTCTTAATGCTCGTACCTTGTTCTGAACGCAGTCTTATGCACATCCTCCTCTCTCACCTTCACTTGATGGTACTGTTAGCTCCAATCATGAGGGTAAAAAGTATAGAAAAAGAGCTAAGTTGGTCTCTGTAGAAGATCATCATAGAGGCCCTCCACAGAAGGTGTAGTGTGCTGTAAAGTCAAGAGGCACAGAGGCTCTACAAGACTTATCAAAGCATCTATGGCCTCGGGCCTCTGGTGATTCAACACTTGTGAATCTTCAAAGTGTTGTCTCACATGTTCCTCACGTGCCTTTGTAACTGACTTTATTTGGATGATCAAGATGAGGACACGTGTAGAGATTGGAGCTCACTAGTTGTTTAGGGTTAGTACAAATAGCTAGTTGTGCTGAATCTTTTGTAAGATTTTCACGTATTATTTTGAGATCAATATTATTGAAGCTTTCAGTTTCCACTGTGTGTTCTTGGTGTTCTATTCCATTCTAGTAATCACTTTATCCTTATTCTTCATGTTTGATTACTGTTTTGGATTATTACTCTCGTTTAGTTACTTTGATCTTGTTTTCGCTGCATTTCTATCTGGTTTAGTAACTATTTGATATATCAGTATTTGAATCTCATTAAATCTGGGATCAACAATTGGTATCAGAGTAGGATTGAATACAAATTCAACTGTTCCTGAGATTTGATACTGATTTGAGTAACAAGAACATCATCTTCTTCCTTCTATTGTTTGTTTTTATCAAGTTTTCGATGTTTTTTTTCCTGCACTAGATCACAATCCAAACCTCCTTCACTTACACGCGATGATTATCCGCAATGGAAGATCCTAATACTTTCATTCTTTGAAGAAATTCATCCGCGCATTACCAAATTTCTTCACAATCCTCCTCATGTTCCTATGAAGTTCATTCCTCGAGTTCCTGCTACTGCAACAACGCCAAAAATACCTTAATCAATTGAGCCCATGCCAATTGGTGAATGGAGTGAAGAAGATAAGGAAATTGTCGAAATAGCGGCAAAGTGTAAAAGGTTGTTGATAACGGCGATTTCGAACGATATATTTGAATCTATGGACTCGTGCGATACTTTAATGGAGTTGTGGATCGAATTGCAAAAGCAGCTTGAAGGCGGGCTGAAGACCTTGAAAAACAAAAGAGATATCTGCATAAATGAGTATCATGATTTGAAGTCTCTAGCTGCAGAGGCTCTGAAAACAACCTATTCCATATTCAACACTTTGTTATGCAAGTGCAGAAGGTACAGGGTTCTGAGGTCTGCAGAAGAGAACAATGCTCTCTTTCTGAAAAGCCTGGGCGAAGAATTGGAAAATTTGACTATGTCAATGCAATCAACTCTTGATTTAGAGACATGGTCTCTGTCAGACATCTATGGAACTTAGGTGAGTCAAGAACCTCATGTGTTAAGGTTGAAGAAGTAGATAGGTGTCCCTTTGGCCTTGATGAGCAAGGGAAATGAAGCAATCTCTGTTGTCGAAAAGGGAAAGAAAGAAGAGAAGGAGAAGAAGAAAAAGAAGGTAATGTTTGTTCCAAGTGACTAAGAGGACTCTGAAGAGGAGGTGACTATAGAAGATATGGTGAGAGCTTTAGCTTTGATGACTAGAGAATTCAAAAGAAGAGGAAGAAGAGAGAATTCAAGAGGAAAGGAAGTGTCAGACAGAAGAGAGAAAGAAGATCAAACATATTCTGCTTCAGCGGTTGATGTGGACACTGAATTTTGCTTCTTGCTTGTCCAGCTCACCAACTTTCCACCAAGTAGCTGACAGCCACCAGTGGTGCTCTTTCGATCTATTTTACAGCCTGCAAAATCACTGTGTGAAAAAGCAGTTAGATCGAAACCAGAGTCCCTGGGGTACCAGAGACCAAGATTGGGAGTCCCTTTTAGGAATCTGAAGATGCGTTTGACAGCTTTCAGATGAGACTCCTTAGGTTCAGACTGATATCGTGCGCAGAGACAAGTAGCATACATGATATCAGGGCGACTCGCTGTAAGGTACATCAGCGAGCCAATCATCCCTCTGTAGAGAGTAACATCAACAGGTTTCCCAGTTGAGTCCTTGTCAAGTTTCAGAGGGTGTGCCATTGGTGTTTTCATAGCTGAGCATGTTTCGAGTTCAAATTTCTTGAGAATATCTCGAACATACTT
>LUCG01120192.1:0-13210 GCA_001633085.1 Carthamus tinctorius
CTCAAGAAGCTTACTGAATAAGCCACTTTCCATATCATAAAGCCTCATAAAGCCTCTACCAAACGGTCATGTATAGCTGAGTGAATAAGTTAGAAGTCCCATTAAACTCATTAAGCTGCTAAAAAAACGGGCCCTAAGGCTCTTTCTCTTTTATTTATATCCTTATAACGAGTGAAAGTCCTGTTACATTTCCAAATCAACTTAAAACCATGGTGGAAGTTATTAGTATTTTAGGATGTTGGTGGATAAACTTACCAAACATTCAAGAAATTCCGAAAATAAAGGGCATTGAAAAAGCTGAGTATGATCCCGAGGTTCATTTGTGCTACTCCAAGCAGAATCGACATTTTCATCTTCAAGGAGTTAAGGAACGGCAACTCACTGCGACTCCCATGCCATGCAGGATCCACACCAAATGGGTATGTATCACGCACCTTTATCAATCCCAAGGTGGTAGCATCACTGAACCAAAGCAGGCCAACGTTTTTCAAAACAGTCAAAATTTTATTGAAACTGAAAATGATACATTCAGAGGGAGCATGATCCAACCAAACAAACGGAGACAATTTAAAAAGAATTACCTGCAAGAAGCATCACGGCAGGCATATGCTGAAGGACCAAATAACTCAAATTGAACAGAGAAGAACTCATTATATATCAAACCTGTGTAGATTGAGAAGAGTGACATCAACAAGATAACATAGCGGCCACCAAAGGCCATCTCCATAATGTCTCCAAGCTTCTGTATTTGTCAAAAACACATGACAAAATCAATATGTGAGCAAGAGAATTAGAGGATCATTTTTTTATGAATAATGACCATGTTGTAAAACTAAGCTAGATAAGCATAATAAACAAGATAAGTTTATCTAAAAATGAGAACAAGCTGATCCATGTTCCTTTGACTATGCTGTAATAATGGAAGGATCATGTTTAGAATCTTAGCATTAGTAAATACAAATATCCAACAATGAAGAAGTTAATGTCCCCTTATTGTTTTATTTGTTTGTTTTCAGTATAGAAAGACATCATGCAACATTAATGGCAGGAGGATAGCTTTAAGTAAAAATAAAACCAGCAGAACATGCTTTTATAAACCTTCCTTGTAACAATGTAAATGTCATAATTACAAGTGAAAAAGATCGTGTGGATTACCTGACCGGAGTATATCTTCTCCTTCGATATAATATATAAAGTTGCCAACAGCAGGCATATACCATGCCCCCAATCACCAAACATTACCGCAAACAGAAATGGGAATGTGACAACAGTAAATACTCCAGGATTTGCTTCTTGGTACTTGGCAACCCTGTTGTACAATAGAGTACATGTTCATAAATATATGGAAACATTGCAAGTTCAATATTCACATAGATAAGATCATAAATATTGTAGATGATGCCTTGTGGTGAAGAAGATTTTGCAGCCGCGAAATAATCATAGATTTGAATGCAAAAAATGACTATATAGGATAGTTGTAGGATGCTATCATGTGGGTCTTGATTCTTCACATGATTATAACTTTCTAATCGGTTTTTTGCCTACTTCTTAGACTAGTAATTGCTTTACAAAACCACAATGCTCATATATTAGCAGCAATGCCATTAAGCTCACCCATATGCATCAACAATTGCCTGAAAGGATTCTGTAAATTTATTTGTTCGGAAATAGGTTGGAGGTAACTTCCTAGTGTGCAAAACCCGGAATATGGTGCCAACTTGTGAGTTTGAGTCAGTTGCTGCCTGCTTCAATGCTCTCTGGATCTGCACAAAGAAAAGGTCCATAGGGTTAACTGTACATTAGAGCAACAAATCTGTGAGAAATTAATTAAAAAATCCACAAGGTCCAGCAGACCTGTTTGGTTGCATATTTGGGGCTCCACCCTTCAGCCACAAGACACTTCTTGGTCACATCAATGCTGAGCATGTTTAAAATGTGATAAATAGATTTCTCCTTGCGCACCTTGCAAAAGTAACAGAATTGAAGTGACTCTTAAGAAAGCATTTGTAACAATGAAGTCAAGAATATGCAAATTTCGATGGGAAGATTTGACACAATACCACTTGGTTCCATTGTTCATATTGTTCTCCTATTCTTTGCAACAAAGTGACACGGTGCTGAAGTCCAGCCTCTATTGTCATCTTTAGCTCAAATAGCCTTCCAGATACCTGGGAAAAAAACAGTTTAAATGATCAGTATCGTAACTGAGGTCTAAACACATTAAGACCAACCTCAAACACATCAATCAAATTGTTCTTAAAAAACAAGGTCTAGATATCATGGTAAGTGAATATTCAAGATAATTGTGAAGAGTGGCTGTCAGTGATGCCATGGTAATAATATACACTTGGGAAATTTAATACAAATACATAGCAGCCAAGGTATTATGATAGCAGTAGAAGCAGACCATCAACTTTCCAAATGTGTGATAATCAAGTACTAAAGCGGAAGGTTGTTGTGTACCTCAGTTATCGTTTGTGCTTGTTTTCCCATATCTTCTGCAAAAGGGTAACGGTTTACTCCAAAAGCTTCACTTATTTTAACAATCTTGCTCTTCACCCATTCTCCAGAAAAGAAAACAACAAAAATGTTCTTTTGAACCTGTATGGCGATAGTCACAAGTTAATAGCAAATGTACAGTATGAACCTTTTACCACATTTCTCTACCCAATCAAAACAGATGATGAATTAATATACTGGCATAAATGCTTATTTTAGAATATACCAAGTTCTTCGATAAGTTGACAAGAGAATCAGAGATGATACGCATGAGTCAAAATTTAGTAATCATCCCAACTAAGTAGATGTGATTATTGATATTTGACTAAGGCAAAAGTTCCTTCTCTATGGTATGTTTTTTTTTTGGAGAAGGTTCACCTGTGCTTTGCCCAGACTACATCCTAGGCAATTTTACCGAGAGCTAAACATGCTCCCCTGGGATTAATACTCAGTGGCCACCAATTGCGCACACATGGATTCGAACCTGGGTGGGAGCTACAACCCTTTAGGAACTTACCACTACGCCACACCTTGGTGGTTTCTCTATGGTATGTTGTGCACACCATTACTAATTAGCAGGGCCAGGGTCTGTTCAGAATATGTAAAAGATCACATTAGTGGAAATCTAATAATAGATCCCGAACATTTATGCGTTCACAAATCTAGAAATTCATTTTCAAAACACTCTAGAGCAAGAACAAATAATGTAGTGTTAACCTTTTGTTCAGAATATGTAAAAGATCACATTAGTGGAAATCTAATAATAGATCCCAAACATTTATGCGTTCACAAATCTAGAAATTCATTTCAAAACACTCTAGAGCAAGAACAAATAATGTAGTGTTAACCTTTTGTCCTGAAGTAGGATCAACAACAGCTTCTTCCAGAGCAGCCTGCCTCAAAAGGACGTTACCCCTTGTAGCACGAAATATAATTCTTTCAAACGCCATAGATTTTTCTTTCGGCACAAGACCGGTGAGAAACCCCAATCTAATTTGTTTGCTTAAGTCATGAATTGATTCCTACAAATATACATCATAGGAATTATAAGAAATGTAGAAGCCACATAAATAATGAAGGTAAAATATGGATGTCACATTATGTACATCATCCTTCAATAGAGGAGTTGCCAAAGATTCAACAGGTTGATCTGATGAAATCTCTCTTTGTCGCGCTGCAGCGCTGATTTGTGCATCTTTGTAAAAGTCTCCAGCCTGGAAAACAGTTCGAACATTGAAGTCATGCAACGGAATCATTTTTGTTTGTGTGCAGTTTCGATGATCAGATCCCAAGCCTAGTTTCCACATTTTTACCTATTTCCTACACGATATCTTCACCAAAAAGATGTATTGGGACTGTTATACGAAAACTTGACATCAAATACTCTCAGCAATTCCTCTAAGACATTATGAGTAGTAGGAGGGAGGGGAGATGTTGCTGGTTTCAAATATACATACGTTTACCATCCACATGCGTGAACACGCACATATAAGGTATTTTTCATATATTCTTTGAAGCTAATTTACAACTATGTATATAAATACAAAGAGGAGCTATTCTAGGTTATACAGTCTAAGGCAACTATTATAGAAAACTACTTATTCAGGCTCTTCTGTTTTACAGCTAAAACATATTGATTGTATTTATGGGGATACGCTATCCATTGTGTAAGGCCTCTTCCCATAACTTTCTTACTTCGGAAGCTCCCTTCTATGTAATATCATTTTGTGTGGCAATGATCTATAGCACGATAAGCAACCAATGTGAGAACTGTAAACTACAAAGACAGCATCAATGTAGCATACCTTTTGCAGAACAAGTTTATATTCTGTAAGCTCGCTATAGCTATGCTGCAATTTTTCATTATTTCCATTTACTTCAATCAGCTCTGCTTCAAGTTCTCCAAGTCTCGCCTAAAACGGTAACCACCATAAAGAAGGTTTAATTTGCTAGACAATGTAAGATACATGCATGCACAGTCAATTTTGTATTAACCTCCAGGTCATCCAGATGAATATCAGCATGTGCAACAGATTTTGATGAGCGTGTGATACCAGCCTTTGACATTTGATCATTGAAGAACCGCAGCTTCCGTGCCATTTCTCCACATCGTTTGATCTTCAGAACAGAAGCAAATTAAAGCAGCCTCACTAAACAAACTTCAACTAGCAATGGAAGCACAAAAATATATCCTTAATGAGCCATTGAAGGATACATCATGAGAACCATGCCCACACTCTGATCGAAAGCATACACAACAATCCCACCTAAAGATCTCTGCTACATGAAAAGTGTCCATGTGCTTCAATTCTAAATGTTAGCGATATCTTAATGTTACACGTAGTTGAACAAGTCAACAAACAGGTCTTTTCAAGAGCCACCGTATAAAGTTATATATAAATCCCAAAACCTGATAAAGTAAGCACAAGAATCGCTGTTTGGGATATATGTAGTAATTGGTAACTTTCCCAATTGATTGTCAGAGGCAACATACCCCTAAGGTTTCTCAAACACAAATGCATTATAAATTTAGTAAATGATCTTTAGAAATCTATCCCAGACTGAAATGGATTTGCATGATTTTGGCATCCAATTACACTTCTAAATTGTCTGAAATGTGTCACACTGGTAAGAATTTCTTTTGTTCTCAAAACTTAAATAAAAGTATATTAGTAGTAAAGCTTAGAATGCAAATATCAACTTTCCAAAGCCAATGTATCTCTTGATTTTGCAAAAGCAGAGTAACAATAACATGTTTTATGAAGCTTGAAGCAGAAGCAAAATTTCACCTGGCTGGCATATGTTCGCTGGAAAGGACTTTTTTCTGCATTCAGCTGTTGACACCAATGAATTCGACATCAAAAGACAGAACAACCTAAAGCATATATCCTTGTAAAAAAATCTCAACACATGAGCATAATTTTCACCTGACTAATCAGGAACCTATAAGAACACACCAAAACATTTTCTTTTAGCAAAAGTATAAATGTCATAACATTCTACATTTCCTCCTTTTTCTTATTTCTTTTGTCTGTCTCTTAATTTTATTCTCTTACCAATTTAGAGCATCTCCAACAGCTTCTCTAAGAATTCTTCCAAAATGGCGAATCAAAGTCCAAATTCTCTATAAAAAAAAATGCATTCAGCTCCAACAGATTCTCCATTTGGGAGATAAATATTACATATATCTAATAAAATATTATCTCTCTTCTAAACATTTCATTTCAAATATTCTTATTGGTGGAATACAATCAACAACTATTTCTCTCTAATCATTTTTGAAGAGTTCTCCAAATTTGGAGATTTTTGTGCCCTCTCTCCTACTTCCCCTAAAATTTCTTCAAAGTCCTCATTTTCTCCATTTTAGAGAAGCTGGCGGAGATACTAATCATATTCCATTTCCTCATCTTCAAAATCCTTTTTCTCTCCTCTAAGCAAAGGCCTTTTACAGATGACTAATTATGTTCCATTTGCACTAATTACTCACACACAAAGGGGAAAATGTGCAATCAACCAACACAAAACTCATTACATCCTAAGGAGAATGGTAAATTACAGAAATCAAAAGCAGAAACCATACAGTAACCTCCTCATTGTTCACAATAAACTATGAATAAGATCTGAATTGCTAAAGAAAACCTAGTTTCACTCAATTCACTTAAACGTGAAAAGTAATCAAACGAAGCAAAACCTTAGTTTGAGTAAATCGACTTGAGATCATAAGAATAGATTGCAATAACGATAGAAGAAATTGATATAGAGAGAGGAGAGAGAGATGAATACAGACGTCTTTGAATTGAATGAGGCCAATGTCTCCGAGGTAGGAAAGGGTCAAGTGAGCGGATTCAATAGGAACGATGAGTTGAACCAAGTGCATGGCCTCGGAACGGAAGAGATCCATGGCCGGAATCCATCCACCGCCATCTCTTTCAGCCATCTTTTTCCGCATTCTCTGCTTACGTCGTAAAACTTCCAGATCAATGGGTTCTTTGAAGGTGTCTGAAAGTAGTGACATTATTCATTCAATTCATACCCAGCATTCTAAAATTTTCATTTCTCATTTCTCTTCTCATATATATTTGAATTCTAGTTAGTGCATATGGTTAAGATCAAAATTACAAAAACGCCCCTTGTTTGTTTCATCTAAAAACCACCTTAACCAGCCATTTTCTATTACTTTTTCGACATTTTAAATATTTAATAACAATGTGTTTTTTTTCGTATAAAAATTTGACAAACTTCTGAATATGTATAATTGCTTATTTGTCTCTAAAAAATTCAACTTAAATACATCAGTTAGAATGAACATCAACGATCGAAGCCCGAAAGATGGAATGGAAAAAAGAAAAAGAAACAAAAAGATGCTGACAGATTTGTGAGGCTATGGAGTTTGAATCATATTTCACACACTGAAGCCTAATTTAAGCGATTCAAGATAATCAAAACAAACGGCACCTTAATTTGTCAAAAAAACATAAAAGATTAAGACACCCTAGAAAAAAAATTCTAAATTGCCTTAAGTCACCGAATCTAACACCACCTTAGAAAAATTCAATTACAAACTTGTTTTTCGTTGTAAACTGAGGAGCAGCCAAAGAAGAGCACATGTGTGTACGTGAATTTTTTACATCATTCATAATGAATATCCCTAGTTTATTTAAAAGGTAAATCTTTTTTATCCCATACATGCATTATATTTATATACAAGGTTTAAGTTTGATCTTGGAGAAAGTAATGATTTAAGAGATGAGGGTTTAGTATTCATAATAGATTCACTAATATCACACAACATAATGTTGCTCCATCCAACATACAACTCAAAAGTCTTGTAAACATTGAGCTTTTAATCGAACAAATTGAGTAGTTAATCTTTCCATTCTTCTATAAACTATCCCGACTTCATACTCTTTTAACGCTATCACCATGAACGGCCACAAATCCCTCGCTTGCAAGACTACTTAGCGCATTTCGCACCTGACATGTAATCAAAAACCAATCCATTAATACACAAATCTCCATTACTAGTCCATATAACATAACCCCTTTTTCCTTTTCGTGAGAACAAAATGTGGGTTGCTCGTAATATTGTTAAAAGGTTTATCGTGAGAACTCTAAAGATACATTTATACCGGGTAAAAGTTACAACATTCAAACAATATTATGTAACTTACCAAATGTCTTCTCTCACCTTCTCATGAAAATGAGAATCTCACATGATCATGACTCTTAGGGGATGTTTGATTTGTTTTCTAACATGTCCTAAATGGATAAAGTTGTCTATGTGGATTAATTTGCCTGTATGGTTTGAAAGTTTTTTTGTTTGGGAGGGTTTTTCCATAGATGGAAGAAACATGTTTTTAATTTGGAGATATAGATTTGGAAAAAACTTGGCTTTTTGCATAAGCTCTCCCCTAGAAGTTTACCGAATAAGCCACTATCTATCTTATTAAGCCACTATCAAACAGTCATGTATAGCTGACTGAATAAGTTGTAAGTCCCCTTAAGCTCATTAAGGGAATAACAAACAGGCACTTAGCATAAGATGCTACGAGCTTGTTATTGTAGTGAAAGAGAGGAGAACTTACATCGTTAAGGTGGAGTTCTGCATTATTGCTTCGCTGCTTCAACTCTTCAAGCAACTACACAAAATTACACTTTTCGTAAGGCTCATCATCATCAAAATAGTTGTGGCTATGAATGAGTTGCTTAAACGGTTAAACCTATAAACAAAAGGGTGTACCTCTAGCATACGAGTAGATGGACCTCCGATTTGCAACTTTTCCATTATAACATTGCGGGCCAACCCGACCAAATTCTCCCTTCTCATTCTTTCGCTTGCAGACACACCAGTCGTTATCAAGTCCATGTCAATGGTTCCTGTCAACAAAATGGCAAAACAGGACTCTAAGTATTAGCTAACAGTGTTTTCTTACAGCAAGATAAATTATCAGGTGACTAGGAACATGAAGGGAGAGGTTGAGGGAAAACCTCTAAAAATTAAAAAATATGGAACACCAAGGCAACCGTTCATCTGGAAAGTATGCACATGTACATACGCGTAATTTAAGTCGTGTTTTGGTTTTATGCACCTACGCATGTCATAAATTACTTGTATGCACATGTGCATACCAGTGTTCCTCAGGTTTTCATACTTTTGAGGTTGTCCCGAGAAAACCTCAAAAAAACAATGCACAAGTGCATACAGTCCAGATGAAGGACTAAATGGGTGATCCTCAAGTTTCAGGTTTTTTTTTTCTTTCTGGTTTTCCCTTGAAAATCTCTCTATAATAAATTGATATTTACCAGTGGCATGATCGGTTGCAGATTGCTGTAGTGCAACTTCAAGAAGCCGAAAAGCCTCTATAACATCTTTTTTCTCCACCCACTCCGAGAAGCGGATCCGAGCTAGGGCCTCACTGAGACGTATCAGACTCTCAATTTGTCTAGGAGTAGCCGTTATCACCTGGTTATCGAAAAAGAAAAGTTGCAAACCATACACCCACAATTATTATTTTTCACAGAAATATCTAAACAATTTAAGAGCATGCTTCGAGTCAAGAAAAAGCAATAACCTTTTTACTACTTCCTGGGAAATTTCCTCTTCTTCTCATTTCGACATAGCCACGTGTCAACTCTTCAGCAGCTTCATCAGACAACTGTGGGTGTACGTTCTTTCTGGCATAGCTCAAATAAGCCGTCAAAGTTGGAAGGTCTATCACATTCTGCTCTGAATTCTACAATCAAACATCAAAAGGGTCAAGTAAGATATCTACTTCACATATTCCACCAAAACAATAAAGAAAAACCAAACCTCAGGATTTTCAAAATGCAATGCAACGATATGCTTGGCAAGCCGCCTATCTGTCTGCTCATCAGCTTTATCGAGAATCAAGTAAATCAAATCGAATCTGGGAAAGAAAACATGAGTCCGTCAGAAAACAATCCTTAAAAACTTGAAGCATCTTTATATGTAATATGGGATGTAGTTATGTCATATTGAAAACCATCTTTTAACCTGGAGAGCAAAGTTGGTGGAAGATGTATGTTGTCAATCACGGACAATCGAGGATTATAACGCGAGCCACTTGGATTTGCACAAGCCAAGACTGAAGTTCTTGCATTGAGAGAAGCAATAATCCCTGCTTTGGCTATCGACACAGTTTGTTGTTCCATCACCTACGAAAACCAAACGACAGCATACACAAACGTTACAAAAATGAGAGAATCAAACTCTTATTTTCAGACAATTTATGAAATGTATATTGCACCTCATGCAACATGCTCCTTGCGTTTTCAGACATTTTATCAAATTCATCGATACAGCAGATACCTCTGTCACTGAGAACCAAAGCCCCACTCTCCAAAACCTGATGAAATCAGTTGTATAGAATTAAGTCCCAAAGCATCATGCTTTTATTAGCAAAATGATTAATAACTTCAAGAACATGTTCAGACATACCGTTTCACCAGTTTCAGGATCTTTCGCCACATAAGCAGTCAATCCAACGGCTGAGCTTCCTCTTCCACTGGTGTAGATGCCACGAGGTGCTAACTTGTGTATGTATTGGAGAAGCTGGGATTTGCTGGTACCTGGATCACCAACTAGAAGAATATTGATATCTCCCCTGAAGCTAGCCCCCGATTGCAATGTCAAAGCGCTGCCACCGAAAAGCTACATTGCAGCAGAATTTTTTTTTAGCTCAGATGCTTGAATAACTGTGTTGATACATTCCCAATTTGCACAATTTTACTAATTACAAGTAATTGGCTTCTTTGCATAGGACCAAAGATCTCAATTTGATACAGTGGATTAACGAAAATACCTGGCAAAGGAGTCCTTTCTTCACGTCATCCAACTCCCATATGTTTGGTGCCAAAGACCTTGTAAGCATCTCATAGATATCGGGCTGTTTCGATAGCTCTTTCAATTTCTCCACCTGCACTTTTAAAGAGATGTATGAGTAAAGTGAAAAGCTTGAAGCAGTGCAAAAGTAACAACTGTTGAAATCATTGCCTGTTCTTCATAGTTCAGAGGGGTTCCTTCGTCATTTTGAGTAGTGCCTTGTTCTTCGGTTTCCATTGGATCCTCTGCGTTCATTCTTGACTTGTCTGTCTTCTTTAGATGAAGACAGTCAATGTACGTCTGAAACCAGAAAAAGGGTTGTCAACTAATATCGATAAAAGCAACATCAGGTGGAAAGTTGGAACATGGCATGGACATCTACCTTGAATACAGATTTCATAGTTCGTTGGGTTTGACCAACTCTCACACTCATAGCCCTATATATCCCAGTGACCTTTTCAGCAAAAACAATTGTTTAGAACAACCAACAACAGTGAACAAGATCCATCTTGATCTAAATGGGTACTTTTTTCAAGCTCATGTTGAAGCTTACCTCAACTCTGTCACCAGGTTTTCCAGCATCAACCAATTTGTCATGCATCAGCAAGCTCACTGTATGAGGTGTACCCCCTTCAGGGATTTCATCAGGAGTCTCCTGAACTCTTACGATTTGTTTATCGGCAAATCTGTTCCATAGTACCACAAATGAGGCAGGTATAGTAACACATGTGCAAAAACATACACTTCTAGAATGAGGTTGTTTGCTACATAGAAAATAAACTTTAGGATGTGTACACTGTATGCTTCATGGAAAAAGCTTAAAGTGTAGTAATTTCAATCAAAGATATCAGATATGATCGAGTTGAATGGATATACCTGCATCTATTGTGAACTAATGTCATTGAGTTCTTTGTCTTGCATTCTTCCTTCATGCACATGGTAGGTTCATTGATTCGTCCTGTTAACACCATATGACCAAATTAATTTTAATAAAAAGATTGAATAGAAATCTTTATGATCTGAAAAACATACTAGATCTGCTCCAGAAAAACAAGATGCCTCTTCCACACAACCAAATAAACATATTTGATTTTATTAGATAATGTGAAAGTGATTTTATTAGATAATGTGAAAGTTAGGGGTGCTCATGGGTTGGGTTGATCAGATTGAAGGCATTTGAAGGTTGGGCTGGGTGGGTTTTTGAGGACCCCTAATGAGAATATGCCGAACCTAATAGATTACTCTCCCAATCAGCCCAGAAGAGGTGAAGCATCCATACCATAAATATATGTAAGCTATAGTGATTATGTAGGATGTGAAGTCTGAAACTTGCCTCTGTCTACAACAATGGGATCAGAGAAGTGCCCACACACCAGACATCTGAACACTGCTTCCCTAATCTCGGGAATTATTGAACTGCATCTAATAACCATTCCTTTCAATGACACCATCTTCTCAATATCTGACAATACACACACACAAAATTACAAATTCGATAAGCAAAAGTAATCAAATTTACCTTCAGCTTCAAGTATGAAAGTTCCATCATCATATAAAACTAACCACATGGATTCAGATTTCTCATGGAAGTCGACGTCTTCAGATTAAATATCCGAGCTTGTATGTGCTTTTCGAATAATGGATTGATCCTACTAACCAAATCCATCAACACAATATCGAATATCGCAAGAACTTCTAACGGATACCTCACCATCTTCGTATACAAATCGTTATCATAGTCAAAAACATCATTAGCATCCACCTCCAATGACTCCCCTTCGATTTCAATCACGTGGTGGATCGCTTTCATGTACTTCCCCTCGTCGTGCGAAGGATGTTCGCGGAAATGCCTCAGAAACCTCAAGATCGCAGCGTTCACGTCCTGCACGCTGATGCTCGTCCCCCAAACGAACATCGGAGGCGCCTCGTCGGCTTCGTCTGGATCTCCGCCTTCCGACGACGGAGGTGCGTCGTCCGTTGAAGAAGGAGTCGCAGCTACGGAAGGAGCCCTCCTTCTACCACCACCGCCTCGAGTAGCCGTGGAATTAGGGTTTGGTGTGGCGTCAGGTGTAGCGGCGAAACGAGAATGTGATGGTGGCGGTGGTGGTGGAGTCTCGTATGCCGCCGCCGACGAACGCCGGCCACGCTTCCGACGGCTGCTCGGAGGATTGGCCGGAGACGAAAAAGTGTTTCCAATCGGACTTGAGATGCCGTCATAATCAGGTGATGAAGGTGCTGTTAAAAGTTCAATCGGATTAACACAAATGTAAAAGCCCTAACTTCTAAAGAAGACAAATTGAGAATGAATACATCAAACAAATCAGGTGATGAAGGTGCTGTTAAAAGTTCAATCGGATTAACACAAATGTAAAAGCCCTAACTTCTAAAGAAGACAAATTGAAGATGAAAACATCAAAATAATCAGGCGATGAAGGTGCTGTTGAAGTTCAATCGGATTGTAAAAAAAAGCCCTAACTTCTAAAAAAAAGGAGAAATTGGAAATGAAAACATGAAATTAGAGTAGATGGATGGAGGAGTTTACCATTACCGCCGCCGCGGTTGTTCGCCGGAGTAGAGTCGGAAGCCATGGAGGTAGTAAGTAGTAGTAGTTTGAGATACGACGACTAGCTAGGGTCTATGGGCAATTGATGATGGAAGCCATTGGAGAGTAACTGTGGGGAGTATCTTTTAGGAACTTTTGGCGGGAAAAGAGTAGTTGTTTTGGCGCCAACGAGTTGAGTTGGGCTGGCTTAATGAAGGGCTTTCTGGGGAGATCCATGGGCTTTACAGCTTAAAAGGCTGTGAATAAGGCCATCCACAGCCATACCACTCATACCACTCATACCAGCTGTCACATCAGCGCCACAT